>JACWBX010002337.1:6039-19497 GCA_014622435.1 Polypedilum pembai | reverse complement strand
TATTCGAAAAACGGAAAACGGGACGGAACGGCCGTTTTTTGAGCCTAAAAACGGAAAACGGCCGTTTTCTGAAAATGCCGTTTTTCAGAAACCCTACAATATAATTGACAAATTTGGAAAAATTATGGCTCAATTTTATAATATTTTTATGTTAGATACTCTTCTAGAATGCTGATTCAAAATAATAAAAAAGTTTTATTTTGTAAAAGAATAATTTCCTTGCTCACTTTAGTGAAATCAGTTGCTTAGTTAAAAACTTCTATTACTCAGTTGCAAGCCTTTATTGCTTAGTTTAATGGAATTCATTTTATTCTATGGGATAGACAATAGGCAAAAAGGGCAAAACGGCAAAATTTCTTCCCATTTTTCATACAAAAAAGAGCAAAAAGGCTAGAAATAATTTTTTTTCCTCAGTGTCTATCCCCTCGGTTTTATTAATAATTTTGAAATTCACTCTTTCATTCCAATTATTGTTTAATTGTTGATTTATTTAAAATTACTTTGGTCAATTTTTGATTTTTCGAAAAGAAAGATTTACTGGATTTTCTACACACGAACACACTAAAAAATAACATTTTTTTTCGTCTCTAAATAGTGCGAAATGTATGCAAACCTGCACTCGATTTTATATTTTTTTTTATTTTCAATGCAAAACGAGGATACACAGTGAGAAAAAAAGGAAAGTGTGCATCGAATATAAAAAAAGTGCATAACAAATCGAGATTTCACATTCAAAAACTTAATTTTATGCAAAAATATGCATCAATGCGTTCACATGTAAATATAGTACAAAACGAGAACAAATAAAGTCTGCATGAAGTGAAAAAAAATTTTTTTTTTCATGTATAAATGCAAATGCCTTCTATCTGATAATTCACATTTTGTTTCTTTTTTTTTTTTGTTGCAGCAAGCAAGCAAGCAAGCAAAAGTGAAGTGCTATTGAAACAGCAGGTTCTTCCGATTGCATAAAGAAATGGAAGACACGAGTGTGTGTGCATGTTTGTGCTTGTATTTATGAACTATGAGCTTTCCTCTAACACTCGCTCCCTCATTCATTCGCTTCAAGTGAGATGTGACAAATGCAAGCAGCAATTCTCTTGCACTACTTTTTATCTTGCTCATTGTCATTGCTGCTGTTGCAACTGTTTGATGAAAACTAGCAATTTATGCACGTGCATGCATAATAACACTATTGTCAATTATTATGAGACAATGCGAGAATATCCAAGAATAATTTTGTTCTTTTTCTCTCTCATTGTGATTTTTAATGTATGAACATGGATTAGTTTTATATTAAAAGGAAAAAGTCTTAGAGCAAAAAAGCCAAAGAAGAGAAAAAACAATGTAACGTTAAGAAGTGATTTTTGTGAAGAAAAACTTAGAAATTTAAATAAAAACAAGTAAGGAAAAAATTTCAAGTCGGATTTCATTCAGTCATTGTTTTAAAGAATTCTTTAAAAATATATTAAAGTTCAAAAAAATGTTGTTGAAGTTCAAAATTTGAAATAAAGTTCAAAAATTGAATTCAAAAAATTCGTTAAAATTAAAATTTAATTTTTCATTGATCATTTATTCAAGTCGTTAGAAGTCTTCGATTCTTTCTTTCTATTTGTAATCTTTGAGTTTTTACTGAAATCAATGAATTTTCATGCCTTACATTTGATAAAGAAAAAAATTTCAATTTCAAATTTCATTTTAAAGTTATTCTTTAAAAATTTCAAAATCATTTTCCTCACTTTCATTTCATTGCCAACATTTATTCTCATTTATTTAAATTGCACATTTTCACACCTTCACTCAAATCCTTTTCTTTTTCTTTCTTTCAAATCACATACAAAAATCCTTTTTATTTTCTCTCACAATCTTTTTTGCCAAAAACATAAAGCTAAATCAGGCCATTTCTCTATCTCACTTAATTGCTTAACAAATGAATGAACATGCACAGAAAATAAATTAATTGAATGTATTAGGAGATGAAAAGAGTAGAAAGAAAAGAAGAAAAAAAAGTGTTCAATAATCTCTTCATTTTCTATTCACTCATTCTTTCTTTTTAATGCACCTGACTGCTGTGCATATTATAGTTGAGATTTAAAAAAAAAAAATCTTAATAAATTTGCATCATTCAATTTCTTTGACTTCAACAAAGGTTGTTCTGTGAAATTTTGATTACGTAATGAAAGCTTCAAAGGATATAAAATTCTAGAATGAATGAATTTAAATCCTTTTTGAGTTACATAAAATCTTAACAACCCCTATGCATAAGTCAGCATAAAAAAGCTTTTTATAGATGAATGATGGAAAAATTTTAATGAGAAGAAAAAATTATTCACTCTCACATGCATGCATGCAGTACATTGACTAGTGTGACAATAAATATAAAGTAGCAGAAAATGAAGTAAATTGTAATGATGATAACGATAAAAATGGAAGCTTTTAGGTTAACAAGTTTTTAATAAAATTTCAAGTTGCAAGCACTTGGGAAAAATTACAATTAGCAAAAAAGTAGCAAAGTTTTTATGTTGTGTTGTAGTGCATAAACGGAAAAATAATAATTTGCTTTTTTTCTCCTAATGGTTGTTATAGTTTTGTGAAAAGAATATTTAAAGAGAAGAAAAAGGAAAAAAACTTAAATAAAAGTGGCCATTGAAAAAAATTGAATGGAAAATTTATTTTTATAAAAATTTCAAAAGAATATGCAACTTAAAGAGTTTTTGGAATAAAAAAGAATTAAAAAAATAATTCAAAATTTCTTAAATTGTGAAAATAAAATTATATTCTTTTAAAGAGGAAAGAACTTCTATTTAAAATTCTCAAACGTTCTCTGACATGTCTAAAGAAGAAGTACTTTATCCTTGATATAATATTTGATTTTTCCATTTTTCTATTCAAATACAAAACATTGAAATAACCAAGGTAGGTACAGACTGTGTTTTTCCATTTCCCGGGAATTGAGATTTCCGGGAACGGGAATGAGTGACCGGGAACGGGAATGAGTGACCGGGAACGGGAATAAAACAAAAACACTATGAAAACCACCGAAAATTTTAAAAAAAGTTGTTTAAAACAATGAATTTTTACATATTCAATATAATTCATTAAATTTTTGCTGATAATTTTATCACTTTGATAAGACTTAAAGTAAAATAAATTTTTACAAAATTTTTTATAAGTTTCACTAAAAATGGCTAATTTTGAATTTTTATCGTGTTTTTGCTCATTATTTAAGAAAATATATACAAATTTTTTAAAATTGACAAAATATTAAAAAATTTCTACAAAAACCTTCAAAATTTTCTTCATTTGTATGGAGTCATTCCCGAGTCAGGGAATTTCCGAAGGATTTCCGGGAACGAACGAGAACGGGAATTCCCGGGTTGGAAAAATACTAGGTACAGTTCAAAAAAATTTATTCTTCTTCATGATTGAAAAAAGTTAAGTTACTAGAAAAGCAAAATGAAAAGTTTCAAATTTAGACTAAATATGCAGCAAAACTCTAATATTTTAATGTCATAGAAGCTTTCTAGTAAAAGCTAGTATCCTAAGTTTTTTCACATTTAGTAGGCGAGCTTGAACTGTTTCTACCTTAGAAATAACGATAAAATATATTTAAAAAATTCAAATTTTTGAATTCAGTTAAAAAAAGAAATTTTAAAAACATATCAACCATTGAAATTCATTAAGGAAATTGAACTTTTATACACCTTTTCTTATTCAAAGCTCTCTATAATTCTTTCATTCGTTAAACAAGTAACCTGCATTTATGCAACAAAAAGTATTAAAGAATTTTTTTTTCTCCTTTTCTTTTTGTACAAACTAAAGTACTCAAAAGATTGTGTTTGAAATAAAAATGATGGGCGTAAAAGCAAGATTTTGAATGGATTTGTTTATTTCTGATGACGAGAATGAATGTGAATATATAAAAACACACAAAATAAAATTGTAAGCACAAAAAGAATCAAATAATAAACATGTAAACAACAAAGCATATTACACCTTACAATACAACCGTAGGCGGTAGCACATTGGAGAGGGAGCTTAAAAGCACGATTTTCTCTTGCATATTGATGAAAGCAAGCAAGCTATTTGCTTTTATGTTTATTTTGACGATATTGAGAAAAAGAAGGAAAAAAAAATCTTTTTGTGTGCGTTTTTCTTCTTTTGTGCTTTGATATGCGACCATGTATACAATATTCTTCTCATTCACTACTTCTCCGCCTATATTTTCTTTTTTGTAAGATCAAGAAGATTTATTTTTTGGGATTTTCTTTTGTTTATCAAATATAACGGATTTTTCAAATTTCAAATCCACAATCTTTATATTTTAGACAATTTGAATTATTTTGAAAAATTCAAAATAAAATTTTTAAAAAATTAATATTTTAACGGTTTTTTTTTTAGAAATTTTAAGTTTGAAAACTTTACTCCATTAAAGACTTTAAAATTTCTTTTTGAAAAAGTTACTTATAAACTCTTTACTTATATCTAACTTTAAAACAAAGTATTTTAAATTTTTCATTCCAGATTGCCATTTTAGTTTTTAAATTTAGCTTCAACAATTTCACTTTTTATTATTGTGAGAACAAAAGATTGAAAATCGAAAAGAAAATAGAGAAGTTCTCATAAAAATAAATTAAAGAGAATTTTCTTTGCTCATCCTTCTGGCTTATCAATAGATTTGTGAATTCGAATTTAAGCATAGTAAAGGAAGAGGAAGAAAAAAATCTATTTTTTATTTCATTTTAGTAACACATGTAAATGTACTCCCTTCGATAAATTTATATATATAAACCAAGCACAGCACAACTTCCATAAATGTCTTGTAATAGATGTTAAATAGCCTAGAAAAACATTTTCCTTTTTTTCTATGCCCTCACTACTCAAACACAATAGCAAACAGCATTCGGAGTTAAATGAAATGTGAATATTCATAACTCCATAACTGTCCACAAAACTTACAAACATGAATCTCTTTTGTGTGTGCTTGTGCTGCATGAATGAATGATTTTGACTCATATTTACATACATGAAGGATTATTTCGTGCTTGTTGTTGTTCCCAACTTTTTTTTCTTTCCCTATTTATATTTTTATTTCTCTGTCAAATGTCAACAATTGGAAAAAAAAACAGAGGATAAATTGGACTGGCATGCAATAGATATTTGAAAAAAAATTTCAAGTCAAGTGTTTTATTTGAAATTGTTTTAAGTATAATAGATTAAAAATTGTTGAAATATGAAAAAATTTTATGAAATTGAAATAATAATGAGCTTTGATAGTCAAATTCTGAGATCTCTTTGATCCCTGTTGGAAAATCAAATAAAACTTTAAACTAGAAATGAAACTTTTTCATCGGATCAAACAGTCAAACAAAGGCCTTTATGAAAAGAATTTTTTGGTAATTAAGAATTAAATTTATTTATTTGTAGTAATAAATACTTATTTGTTCGATTGTTGGTCACTCAATAAACAGAATTCTGCAGAACTATGTGAAAATTCTGCAGAATTCTGTTTGCTGAGTGACCTACACCCTATTTATTCGCGATTAATGATTTGTAAGACATAATTTGCTGACAAAAAATCAAAAAACAATTGCTTTTGACGTCTAATGATATTTAAGAATTAAAAAAGAATTTTGCAAATATAGCAATTTAGATACAATTACAAGACTTTCTGTAATTTTTAAATTCCTTTCTTCATTCAGTTATTAGCAATTTAATAAAAAAAATTATTCAACTTTATTTTCAACTTCATAATACAAAATTTTTTTCATTTCTTTACGTTCTTCTTAAAAATCTCATTTTCCGCATGAATAGAGCATAGAAAAGTCAAAGCACAGAAAGTGAGAAAATTTCTCGTAGTAAACTCAAAGAAGCGAAAGTAAAAGAGCGCACCATAATGAAATCATAAAACATGATAAATGTAGTGCGTGAAGAAACGCGACAGCAAAATAGCACATACAAAGAGAGAAAGAATGTGAGGAAAAATACAGAGGAAATCTCATCAGCGTTTGCTTTTACTTTTTGCCATGTCAAAAATATTTTTTTTTTTCCTCTTTTGAAAGAAATTTATTTTTTGGCTATTTCTGTCACGCATTTTTGCTTTTTTTCCCTTTCAGGCACTTTGTGAGAGAGGAAAAAGCTGACTTTAACATAAACAAAGTCTAACAAGCATTTCGGAATGAGTTTCATCAACTCTTTTTTTCTAAGCGATTCTTGATCAACAACAACTCTATTTTATTTTCTGTTTCACGTAATTTTCTCTCCTCATTTATTCACTTTAAGCATAAAATCCTAATTATGTACACGTGAAAGAGTAATTTGTTGATATTAATTAATCACGTAAAACTCAGGCAAACTCAAACTCTCATTGACTTTCTACTGTGTAAAAATTAAAACACTTCATTCTTTTATTGTTGCTTTAATATGAAACTTTTTCCTTTAACTCAATAATAAATAAGCTTGAATATTTATGAGGGAAAATTAGGGAATAAACCGAAAGAGTTAGAACGTAGGAGGAAGTTTAAGGATCTTAAAGGTTTTTTAGGTAAATTTTTGATAGTTTAGCAATGAATATATTTAGTTTTAGATAAGTTTAGCTTAAGCATATTCACACAGTTGTGAGTCTTTAGAGGGAACAAAATAAAATATTTAAAATTTATTCTTTTTTCACAATTTTCCCTTTAACTCTTTTTTATTACTGGTGTGAATAATTTTCAGCTGTGAAAACCCTTTTTCATGTTTCCTGCCTAACCTTTTTTCCTCAAGTGTGACACATAACACAACTAGAACAGAAGCAGCAATTGTGTGTGTTCCTTAAGTTTTGCTTAATTAAATCGTGATTTGAGTACGTTAGCAAATTAAGATATTATTGTGAGGACACGACAGCAAGCAAGAGAGTGAAAAAAGATAACAAAAAAGCGACAGCGTGTATTTGCGTTCATTTAAAAATAAAAAAAAGCGAGCGAGAGAGAAAAAAAAGTTCAAAAAATTGCCCTAAAACGACACAAAAAACTTTTTTTTTCTTTCTCTCTTTTTTGTGCTAAGATAAGTAAGTGAGTAAGTCAGAGATACATTACCGCAGCTTTGCAGACGACCATTTCCTGCAACCATGACAAAAACATGAAAATTTAATTATGAAAAATGTTTTGTCTTGTCTCTCATGCATTGTCCTTCCTTTTATCTTTGCTTGTTGTCATTTTTACTAAAAGGAAGTAAGCGAGAGCTGCTTTTATTGTCAATGCATAATATCTTTTAGCCATTTGACTTTCTTTTGAACGAAAAATATTCAAGTTGTGGTAATTAAATTTTGTTAAACTCATGCACAGCACGAATAATTTGTAAAATCATGAGAAAGGTCTTCGACTTTTTTCCATTATCGACCCAAGTCGGTTTCAATTTACATCAAAAAAAAAAAGATTTCTTCTTCTATTAATGAAAGCTAATCTTTATTCTCAGATTTTTGATGTTTATTGGATTGACATTCAAACTCTTATGATATGAAAGATCATGAGCCTTCGGAGAAAATTTTTTTCTTTCGATCTTTCTCTTTGATAAGCTTATGCGACTTACATCAAATTTAGAGAAAGAAGAATAAAATGGAAATGATGCTTGATAAGACACAAAGAGGTCATTGAATGCTTTTGAACTCACAAGAGAAAATCATTCTGTGTTATTTATATAGCTTTGAGCTATTTTATTTAAACTTTCGTTTTTTGTAACTGAAATGATACAGAAAATATGATAAAATTTTTTATTTGATTAAAATAAATCTTTCAATTTTTCAGCTAAAATATTTCAACATGAAACTTGAAATTAGTTCCAAAAAATAATTTAATAACTTAGACTTCTAACAACCGTTAAATTAAATTTTTTAAAAACCGGTTGTTACAAAAATTCAATTGTGAACTATTTATAACAGTCAAATTTTAAAAATTCACTTTAATGCCTAATTGCTCAGTTACTCAATCCTTCTTGCTCATTATTTTATATTTTTACAAGCTTGAAGAAAGACGTGTTTGAAAAGAAATTTGTAAGTAAAAAATGGATTTTAATGTAATAATTATAATTAAAACAGAAATATTAAATAAATAGTCGAAATCAACTTATTAACGGAAAACAGTTGATTAATTGTTCCATAAAGGCTCGAAAAGCCAAATTTGTCACTTCTCGCTCTTACCGCTGAAGATTAAAATTGACATAATGCATTTGCAACTAAAGCACAAAACTTCAAATTACTTTTTTTCAACTCGTAAAGGTTCATAAAATCAGTAGCAAAAAGAACTTTTAAAATTATGAAGCTTAGATTTTGAGATATTTTTAAAAGCGGCAAACTTGGCGGAAAGAACTTTGATTTCAATTAAAACAATTTTTTAAATTTAAAAAATCATTAATTGTCGTTGATTTAAAACAACTATTTTATTGTCTTAATTTAAATCCATAAAAATTGTCTTTTTAACTTCTCACACTTCTTTTCTCACAATTTGTATCCACAGGAAAAAGAAAACAAAGCCTCAAAGAACTTTTTTGTCCACTCTCTCTTGATCTCATTTGTTCGCAATTTGAAAGAGAGATTATGAAATTTAAACAATGAGAAAAAATGTCATATCATTATCATATTGAGCTTTTTTTAAGAAATTAAATAACGAAAGAAAAAGAAAAACTTCTCATAAAATGAGGAGCAAAAAAAAGTTTTTTCTTAACTTTTGCACAGTGCATGAAAATATCCTAAAGGGATTTTGCTCTTCTTTCATTTTAAAAAATAGAATTCATTAATCATTCGATGATGAAAACAGAAAAGGAAAGGACAAAAATAGCTAAAGTCTCTCTCTTGTCCCTGATGAGTCTATTTCCGTGAGCTTTTAAAAAAATTCTTAAAATTTTCTTCATTTCCTCTGTGAGTTTATATTTAAATATTGATTTAGCAGGCTACCACTTTACACAAAAACAAACAACAGCAACTAGAGAAAGAGAGGCATTTGAGTGACATGCAACAGCAGCATATGCATGCAGACAAATTATAGCGAAATTTATTTTGACATTTTAATTTAGCCAGTTTTAGTGCCATTGGGGATAAGCATGAGATGAAAGAAAAATAGTTTCATCAACAGCAACAGCAACAGCAGCATGAAATGAAAATTTCTACTGACGAAAGCCACTCACAATGCAATGTTGCTTCTACTGCAGATTTATTTGTGAATTAGACATTGAAAATATTATTTTAAAAAGGTCATGAAGTAGACAACAGGCTGATTGTTAAACAAGGAAGATTTCTAGAATTTTAAAATATTAAATTTTTTATTTGAATATTTGCACATACGAAATTTTCATCATTAATGAAAAGAATTCAAAGTCGATATTGAAAAAGATTTCAAATGCTTTTTTATTTGAAAAAGAAAATTAAAAGATTTTTCCTCAGGGGTTTTACTTCGATGATATGAAATAATTTATGAAGTATTTTTAGATATCAATAAAACGTAAAAGATCAAGAGAATCATGATTTTTCATCAAATTTTTAGACTTGGACCATTTGTTTGAGCCTGTAATAAGTTATATTTTCTTAGTTTTTCGACAATATTCTGAAAAATTATTCATCAGATTTCAACGATAAAACTCTCATCAAAACCTTCTTCAACCTTTTCCAAAAATAAATAAAAATTTTCCATATCTTTTCAAATCTTTTCAAAACAAAATCGAAAGAATCAAACCACAAAAAATTTCTATTTTTATCTAAATAATCTTGACATTATCTAAAACTTCAGACTTACACAAATGTTGACAAGAAAAAAGCTTCTTTAAAAATTTAAGAGAAAAAATTTCCTTTTACGACTTTCATCACCACTTACATCATCATCGTCAGAAATCATGTAAAAAGCTTTCTCTAAAAGTTTTTGTGGTCGACCTTGCGTGGTTGTAGCACTTTGCTTCCTGAATGTGAATGAGTGAAATACTAAAATCCTGTTTAAATATTAAAGCGACTTAAACTTAACTTTTTTACCTTTAACTCTTTTATCAGATTGTAGCTTGACTAAATTGCAAATTAAAATAATTGAAATTTATTAACTAATCAATTTCGTGTCATTTTAATTATTTTTAATTAAAAAAGAAACTAATTGAGCTCTAACAATTGGTGCTATTTTAAAAATAGAAAAACTTACAGCTTTTGTGTCTGTCGCCATGGGGTGTGAAATTTTATTTAAGAAAACAAACTAGTTGTATAATAATTTATTTTTCTTTAAGAACTGTCATAAGTCTTTTTATACTTTTGATATTTTTACAATTCCTTAATGTAATCTTTGGAAGTCGCAATGTAATTATCAGTTTAAGAAAAGTGAGAAAAATAACGTATATTTAAAATTCAAATTCAATTTTTACATTTTTTTACTTTTTTAAAAATTCACCAATAAATTTATATTTTAAATTTTATCAAATTTTCGAAATAATTTGAAATTTACAAATAATTTAAAATCATTTTCTTCTATTCAAATTTATCTACCCTTAGTCAAAAATTATTTCTTTTTTCATGCCCATAATAAAACATAGACATGCAAACTTCTATCTTTTACTTTCTTTCACTCAATTACCCAATATCACGAATTTAATTAGACAAATAAAACAAAAAAAAATTTTATTGTCATTACTCAAGTAAAAGTGTCATGATATGAGACAATTATGACGGTATTGACAGCTCCAATAATTACACTCGTCTTTCTTTCTGACCTTTTTCTTTCCTCTCTTTCTAATATGCAATGCGTTCAAAATGCTTTTTCCCTCTTGTACTATTTATTTATTTCCATCTACTCGTCGTCGGTCATTTAATTGATGAGGGAGTGAGACTTGCTGTTGATGAATTATTATATTTTTCCCTTCTCTCACAACAATTAAGTGTCGTTGTCCCTCGATGATGATCATGCAATAGACCGATGCGGAAATTTATGAATTTCTTAATGAAAAAGCTGTTTGGCATTAATTTCAAATAAAATTTCTTTTCTCTCTTTCTTCAACCTTGAGATCTGCTCATGAAGCAACGAAAGAAAGCAAGCGAGAAAAATTTTCGAAGAAAATTAATTTCATGAATTGCAGGAGCTTATGAGTCTTATCAACGTGAATTATTGTGTGAGATTTTGTGTGCTTTAGTCTTTAATATTACCATGGATTTTGTGAAGGCTTAAAAAAATTACTTTAAGTGACTCAATAAAATTTGGCCTTGGTCAAACATTGAAAAAAATTTCAATTTATTTCAAGTGACTTTAGCAATTTACTATAATTAATTAATTTCATGTTATGATGATCTAAAAATGTTTTCATGTCGATGGAAATGGAAATTTAATTTCAGTTGTAGTTAGTAATTATCTATTACCTCCATTTTTCATACAATTAATACAATTATTGAACGAAAATTAATCATGAAAATGGTTGATAATAAATAATAATAATGCAGATAAAATATTCAAATTATATGTATTTTGTATTTTGTTTAGAGTAATTGAAAGAATGAATAAAATAATGAAGAATAATCGAAAGACTTACTTTGAAGGAAATTGGACATATTTTTAATAGAAAAATTATGAAAATAAATAAAAAATTTCTATCATAACAGTGAAATAAAATTTAAACTTAAAAATATAGGAGATAAATTTTATTTTGTTTTCGTTTATGATGAAAATAAATAAAAATTACCATGAATTTTTTTCGAGTTCATACGTAATAGAAAAAAGAAGTGGTGAATCAGAATTATATGATTTTAAAAAGAAAGAAAATTTTAATATAACGGTCAAGAGAAATTTGAATTTTAAAACTAAGTTTTTATTAAATTCTTATTTTTAACCAATGCTTGAGAAATATCAGACAGACACACAGTGTTCTTTGATGCTTTTTTGTTCATATTTCCTTTTTTTGATCTTTGTTTTTCTTTTCTTGCTCTTTTTTGTACTTTAAAACTAATTTATCCTAAATAAATTACCAATATCCTAATGTAGGAACTTAAAAAAGAGCATCAAAGAGCATAAAAGAACAACAACGATCAAAAAAGAGCAAATGGAAGCAACAAAGAGCAACATTTGTTCCCATTTGCTCTCGTTTGTGTGTCCACACCTGGGAGAAATATATGATTTTTACAAAATATTAAAAGATAAAATAAAAAATAATTTGAATAACCATTATTTATAAAATTAAAAATTTCCTCCTAAAATCTTCTCATTAAAGTAAACAGCAAAATATCCTTTCTTTCCTTTATTTCACCTCATAATATCTAAAAAATGTCGCTTGAATTTCCTTTTTTACTCACGTTAGTCCGTGCACGAGAGAAAAAGGAAAAATAAAAGAGGAATTTCATTCACCGACAAATCTTCTGATAAATAAATAAAAAAGCTTTTCTTCCTTTCTCACATACACACACGAAGCTATTAATAGAGAATTTTTTCATTCCTCAAAAAAAAAATGTCTGTCAAGCAAAACTTGTCGCACTACCTTCATTCAAGGACATTTTTTATAGCTGCCATTCAATTTTCTGATTAAATATCACACAACTCGCTAGGAAATATTCATAGGAAGGGAAAAACATTCACACAAACCATCATGCGAATTGCGAGTAAATCAAATAAAATAACGAGGCAAGAATTTATTTTGTTTGTTCACATCATCAAATTAAAATCTTTCGCATGACATACTATGATATGAAAGAAACGAAAATTTTAATAAACTCAATTGAAACAATTGCTTTAGCTTTAAACAAAGTGAATTTCAGCTCATAAATTTATTATTTATGTCGCACTTTAAAATTCTCTTTTGTGTTTGTCACAAACAAGCTTGATTTATTGATGGAGATTTAAATGGTAAAATTCTAATTAACATTCACCATAAGCTGACCAAACACATACACACATAACACATTTTATTAGTTGCATTATCAAACCCGTTTAATTTATGCATGCATGATGTAAATAATTGTGTAAAGCAGCATTGTTAATGATGTAGTAATTTTGCAAAATGCACTTACCGATGCGTGTTTTTGTGAATGTGATTGTACTAAAATTAAATTAGGCATGCATATGATGATCATTATATTGCTTTTAGTAACAAACAAAAGTGGTTTAATATTACATGCTATAAATTTTTAATGAATTGAAAGTTTAATCCTTTTGTAGTTTATATGGGAAAATTTAAAAAATATCAAAAAAGAATGAAAATTTCTTTCTCTCTCTTTTCGTTATCAAAAATTGTTTCTATGATTTTTTCAATTTTTTATGAAGCTGAATGAAGCTAAACATTTCTGATGAATTCTAAAAAGAGTTATTAAAACAGACAATTTTGGCTGTGCAAATAAAATTTTAAATACAAGATATGAAATAAAAATCTATTCATACAGACTCTAAATGTCAACAATTAATTGTAATAATCAATACCTTAGTTCTAATCAAAGACATTTCAATAAGTTTAAACTATTGTTCGGCATTATGCAGATGA
>JACWBX010002335.1:0-16671 GCA_014622435.1 Polypedilum pembai | reverse complement strand
AAAAAAAAATATTTTCAGCTTCATGCATTTAATAAAGTTTCAAATTGTTTTACAGAAATACTTGATCAAATTCCTCAATATTGTTTTCTCTTTAGTTTTTAAAAAGTCAGCACACAAATATGTTTTGTTTATATCTACAATTCAAATTTTGTTTAACAGTAACAGTAAAACAGCTGTTTTTAGCCAAGAATGGAAAACAGTAAACAGCTGTTTTTTATGGAGCTGTTTTTACTGTTATTAACGGTTTTTTAAGCAAAAATCATAAGAAAATTTTTTAAACCTTTTCTAAACAAAAAGTCTTATATTGAAAATTAATTATTTTTAATATCGTAAAATATCAAACTTTTGTTCTTAGTTAGCTTTTCAAGTATCTTTATTTACTTTAATTTAACGGTCACTTGAGATTTAAATTTCGATCGAAGCGCCATCTTGGAAAATTCAAGAAATTTTTTTCAAAATTAATATTTCCCTATTTAACTCGAACTTAGAGTGAATGAGCAGAACAAAAATAACTTAAAAATACAATTTTGGCGGGAAAATTTTTTGTTCTTTCAGAAAATTACTAAAAATTTTGAAAAAACAGTAAAAACAGCTGTTATCAGCTGTTTTTTTGAAAATTAAAAACAGTAACAGCTGTTTTTTGAAAACCACAGTTTTTGAAAAAGCCTACAAATTTTGTGAGTGATATCTTTTTAAATTCTTGTGACTTTACAGAAATTTAGCATAATGTAGATTTAACAAAATAAGAAAATTCTGTTGATAATTTAAATATAACGAATTTTCCAAATTTAAAAATTTCACAGTTAACTTTATGTCTTGTTTGTTTATATTTTCTTTTCAATTTCAAAAATCGAAAAATGAAAATTTTCTAAAAATGCGTTACAATCAAAAAATTTCTAAATTCAAAAATTTTCACCTTCATCTCTCATCAAAAATAAAGATGCATTAAATTTACCTTTAATGTTACCTAAATATAATTTTCATATCATTAATAATTTTTATGACGAAAGACCACGAAGAGAAAAAAAATACGTAAAGAGGATGATGATGAGTCTTAAGTAGTAATATTTCAGCTCAGAACCTAAAACGAAGGAGCAGAAAAAAAGAAATAAATACCCGAGAAGGAGAAAAAAATGTAAATAAATTTTAATGCTATCATAAAAGACTTTGAGCTCTTTTCCAATGTTGTTGATTAAAAATTTAAAGCGAATATTTTCTCCTTTTTTGCAGTGTCATAAAAATAAAAAGAGAGAAAAAGACAGTTGAAGTTGAAATTCCCACAATGATGACAAATAAATGGAGTTGATGAAAAATACATAAATGAATGAAAATCAACATTGACGAATGATAAAAAATGATGAATAAGAGGAAAAAGTGACTATGGGACAGTCCATCAAGGCAGGAGGAGTAAACTACTATAGACCACAAGTCAATTTCATTCTGCTACTGCTATCAACTGACAAAAACCAATAATTGAAATGTTTATAAATAGAGCATAGCCTTGGTTGGGGATGGATATGAAAAAATTCAATCTCAAAGAGCAAGCAGAAAAACTACATGAGTGGATAAATTGGAAAACACAACAATTTCTGATTTTTTCTTTATTTTTGCTGATGATAATGGATAAAAATGGATTTTTATGTAAATGACAATATGTGTATATTGCTATGATAATGGTCTGCCATGGGACACATTTTGAGATTTTTTTTTCTCTCTCTCTTATCCAATAGTTTGAATTGCATAAAATTTTATTGAAGAAAAAGGTAAGAAAAGTAAAAAAAAATATTTTTCCTTAATCACATTAAAATACACCTGCTGTTACCGATCGAAAATAAAAACTGAAAAACACATTCGAATATTCTTCCCAAAAAAAAGCCATTATCATAAGTCAATATCACATATGTGTACTTTTCTTCTTCCCTCTTCAATAGAAATACAATAAAAAATAACAGAGAGAGAAAAAAAATTACAATAAAAGTTTATTCATCGTACCAGAAATTTTCAAAAAGCTATAAAGTCCTAATGTTACCGCTTTAAGTCTATATGAATAAAGAAATTTTTATGTGCCTTTCTTGCCCATCAATCCTTTTTTTCTCGCTTTCGTTCTGTCCAAATATTTTACTTTCATCCTATCTTACTGCACAGTTAACAGAGTTAGCCCAGCTACTTATTGTTGCACTAGAATAAAAAAATCTTTCCTTTACATCACCATGGGAGAAGACAAAAGTAAAGAACAGAGTTTGAAAATTAAAAAAAAATTGTTTGATTTTGAAATTTGGGAAATTTTTACATTATTAATTTTTAGAAAGGTGTAAAATATTCAAAATCAAAGAAAATTATTATTCAACAAAAGTTCACTTAAATGCAATATAAATAGAAAAATTTCTATTTTGGCTGTTTATGATAGAAAAAAGATTTAAAATTTAATGACTTGAAGAATCATTAGAAAAAAAGTTCTCGCATTCAGTTTCAAAACTAAAATCATAACTAAAACGATCTTTAGTTTCAAATTCAACACTCATTTTCTTATCTATCGAAAGTTGAACAACATTTTAATTTATATGACGAAATTAAATGCAAAATTTTTTCAATAAAAAATATTAGGATTCGCCAGTCTATACACATATCTGCGCAAACAGAACTTCAAAAAAATCATTACTCGGAATAAAAAAATTAAAAATTTTGTTTTTAGGAACAAAATTCACGACTTGAATTCTGTAAAAAAAGGTCTTGCATTTGATTTCATAACTAAAATGACCAAAAAAGCACCACTTGAAAAAGAATTCAATAATTTAAATTAATAAAACTGCAAGATTCGATCTCATAGTTACTAACTTCTGATTCAATATTCTTCTTTTTAATTTCCAGAAAACTAACGAAATTAGTAATTTGAGGGGGATAGACACGGTGGCGAAAAATTCGCCACTTTCGCCACTTTTAATACATTTTTTCGCCACTTTCGTAACCCTGAGTAATTTATATGACGAAATCAAACGCGAGATATTTTATAGTCAAAAATATTTAAAAATTATAAACAGTCAAATCAGGTTGAATAAAATTTTGTATGATTGCTATTTTGATTTTTACAACATTTTACAAATGATTTTAAAAATTTACTAGACTTTACCGAAGTAAATTTTCAATATTTTTAAATTTCCTCACTCTGAAGCGGAGTCGTGCATTGTAACGAAGGACACAAACAACAAATAAAGTAAAAGTTTTATCATCCAGTGGAGAATTGGTGAGCTCACATGAGACGCACATAATCAAATTTTTATAGCTCTGGATAAATTCACCACTGGATGCAAAGATGAGAAATTCAATCTGGCATGTTTTGGCGAGTGTAAAAGTGTCACTGCTGCTGTTGAGTGAAAAAGGAAAGTTTCAATAAGCACGTACTATGCACAGCTGAGACGAACGTTTTTACACTTTTTTTGTGACTACTAGAAAAGAAAGAAAGACAGAAAATTAAAAGTAAATTACGAAAAATTTCAGTAAAAGTGAGAGTGAAAATTTGGATCATTTTTTATTTTCTACATCCTAATAGAAAAATTCATCTTTTATGGCTGGTTGAATGGTTAACTTGAAAGGAGCGCTGCTTTTGTTGTATACCATGGTACATAAATGGCGGAAGGAAGGAAGACTATTCAAGCCAATGAAGCTTACACATACACATTTATTATTGTTCAATATATCACCCAATAATTCTCCTATAATACAAAAATCAATTATCAATTTATTACTTTTATGTAAGTATCAGTATCCTGCCACATGTACACATATACAAGAGAGAAAAGACTTTAGAAAGAGTGTAGGAAACACAATAGAATGGTAGAGGAAGTTGAGGCGTTCCAATAAATGAAAATGTGTTTCAAACATATATATATAGATGTGGCGGTTGCGGAAATGGGAGACTAAATGGAGGAGAAGGATAGGAAATTTTGTTACCCACAAAAGAAAATCACTGCCGGTCTTGAAAGTCTCGAGATATATATATGTGAAATATGCTTCTATTATGCGAAATTAAAAAGGCATGGCCATGAAGTTAAAGGCAATCGAATTAAGAACAATAACCTTAACTTACGAGCCTCTTTTGTTTTGGGCCTTCATGCATCTATCTTGTCTTTTATTGTTTTTCACTCTCTCACAAATTTCCTAATAGGATATGAGCTAAATGCTCTATTTTTCGAACTACATTGTTGTGTATTGTGTGCGTGTCTACGACGAGTAGAAGAAGGCCTTCTTTATTGCTCTTTTATCGAAAGATTTTCCTCGTTGATGGTTTCATCTTGTATATAAGTAAATATATGTGTGTATAGAGGATAAATGGGACTATTTAATTTTCTGCATCGTTCATTCTAAATGGTTTTTACCCTCTTTTGTCAAATTATAGACTTACTTTGTTGATAAGAAAGATTTAATAATTTTCTTTTGATGTGGACTTTTACTTCAATTATTTTAATAAATATATGCTATAAGACAAATAAAATTTTGAATATAAAGCTGAAACTTCAATTTTACCTTTCAAAAACTGATTTAAAGTTTTCTCTAGGCGAAGATACACGATGTTTTTTGTTGCTCTTTTTTATACTTTGACACTACCCAGTTAGAAATTTTGTCCGGAAGTTTTTAATATTTCCTCCGATTCAAACTAAATTATAGTCCGGCCACCGGACTCCGGCTGAAAAAATATTTCTCACTAGGTAATTTATCCAAATTAAATTATCCAAGTCCTGATATGCAAACACAACTTGCGTTAGTAAAACAGGTACCTTCCTGCAGGCACCTTAGCAGATTTCTCTAAGCTCATGCTTTTTGGAAGGAACCAGCTTACTTATAAGGCATTTTCTGCCAGAAGGCAGCGTCTTTCTGGAAGGTTACCTTCCCAAAAAAAGCCGACCTTCCAGGAAGGTAGTACCTTAGAAAATTTATTGTTTTCAAAAAAGAAATGGAAGTTTAATAACTCAAAACACAAGACAAAAAAGAACAAAAAAGAATCACAAAGAATAATTTGTTGTTCCTTGTTGCTCCTATTTGATCTTTTTTGCTCTTTATTGAGTTTCCACGCCTGTAGTTTTCTTAAATTATTTACAAAATGTTTCAATATAGGCGAAAATTTCTAATTTTCTAAACACACAAAAAAACCTCTTGAACTTTTTATTTTCTAAAAAATAAATAGAAAACAGTTGGACATAAAGTCAAAAAGTCTTTCAATTTCTTTTTTCTTTACCTTTTCTATTGCTGTGAAAATGACTTTTGCAGTCAGCAACAGCAGCAGCAGCAGTTTTGGTCACTAAAGCTAATTCAATTTATTCTAAAAATTCTAATCTCACTTGCCATATATATATTTTTTTTTGCACAATCTAATGTCAAACAAACGAGAATTTCCATTTTAGCAATTGCAATAAAGCAATAACATCATCGAAGAAGTGTATTATACAATATGCAATAAACCACATTCACGTTTGTATTGAAAAGGAGAGAAAATCCACACAATAGTGTCTGGAGGGTAAATGAATATAAGCATAGAAAATTTATTTTGTCCGTAATTCTTGCTCCCTATAGCTTTAGCAGCAACAGCAATCGAGTGTCAGTACAATTTTGTCGAGTGAGAAAATTATGAGATAGAATCACAGATCGAAGCTAGAGAAGAAGAGAAAAAAAGATCTTTTACACATTTACAGAGAGCGATGTATAATAAAATTGCAGGCAATAAAGCATACGCCAGAATTCTCATACACATAATATAATAGCAGCAGAGAATGAAATTTCATCTTGAGCCAAATAAATCGAATGAAGCTAAAAGGAGAAGAATGAAAATGAAAAAAAAAATCTTTTTATCACACTCTCAAACATTTTGTGAAAGTGCTTTAATAATAAAAAGCGAAGATACTTCTCTCCTTTGCCCTTCTTTTCATTCATTTCGCCTTTCGTCTTTTAATCTAACAGAAAAAAATAAAGAAATTTTCTCTTTTCACTTTATTTGAAAATCTAAGAAGAAGGAATATTATTTTAATCCCAGTTGGAAATAGATTTAGTGTTTAACAAGTGATTATGAATAGAAAGTTTATTAAAATTTTTATTTAAAAATGAATTGAGAAAATTTCATTTGAAGAAATTTAAACCTCTTTCAAAAATAATAATAACGGTAGATTTTTATTTGAATTTTTCGGAACAGTTGTTTACATTTTTGTTTGCATTTAATCGTGTTGTGGCAATTTTTGTCAATAAGAAATTTAAATCAAAAATTTTCAAGTTAAAATTTGAGACTGAATTTCAACAAATTTGTTAAATTGAGCTAAAAACTATTGAAACTATCAATGGAAATAAATTAAAATTCTACAATAGGTAAATAAAAAGAAATCTAGTCAAAATTCGAATTTAATTTTCGTATTTTAAAAAGAGTAAAAATTTTCTCTAAAATTGTCCAATATATTTGAATCTCTGCAAATACCAAGTGTTAACAATTTATATTCTTTTTATTTTCCAACTGGGCATGAACTTTTCATTGCTTTCTGCTGCCTTTCTACTCATTTTTGTGTGTTATTTTTTAGAATTGCTATTTGCTGCCGCTTCTCATTTCATTGTCTTGTGTTCTTCTTCTTTTCACTCACAAATAATACAAACTATCCACCCTTAAGCTCATTCCATTTCATTCATTGTCGTATACACTCTTTTTCATTTCTTCTTTCGAATTTTTTCTTATATTATAGCAATAAGAAGAAGAAGAAATCTTTCATTTTCTGATATGTGCCCGTTAGGTTTTGTTTGTTTCATATATATATAAAAAAATATCAGAAAGAAAGTTCATAGAGCTTTTAAGAAGAGAATAGAAAGAAGGAAGTAAGGGATTTTAAATGGATAGCATGTTACAGACTACAGACACTTGGCATTAGACATTCTTTTCTTACTAGGATTTAAACAGAGGATAAAAACCGAAAAAAGGAAGGAAAAATTGCTGTCAGGTGTCTTTCTAAAAATTTTTTCTCTCTCTCACTTTCTAGTCAAGCCTTAGTGAAGAATTATCGCTTGTTTTCCCATTAATAATAATTTTGCCATGCTCACTGAGCAGGCTTTGCCACGGAATGGATAATAAACTTGAAATGATGCCTTGCATGTCTCAAAGGAGCTCTCAAAAAGAATCGTAGGAAATAAATATTTCTCTGAGTCTGTCTCACTTCAAGTACTTCATCATTTTCAGCATAAAAACCAGATTGAAATTGCTTTCTACTTCTCTTCATTTCATTTTCGTGCCCATCACGTATTTTGGTACTTTTTTATGCATGTCTATGAGCGCCTACTCCCATAACTCTGTCAGATTCGAAGTGAAGTGTATTCCACGTGCTTATCCATAATAGCAGTTCTATTCATAAACTTGTCGGAAAATCTCTTCTTTTCAAAAAATATCATTTGTATGTGTGCATGAAACATGAAATTATTAAATGCTCTTAATTCATTGAAATGTCATAAAAGAGAAAATAAGTAAAAATTGCCATAGTCACGATAAAGTTATTGCTTTTGAATGATGGAGAATGTCATGGTGATTTCTTATATTATAATCTTCATTTTAATTAAGAAATGAAGCGAAAATTTTTCTTTTTTCACGCTAAATTAAATTTCAATTTTGAAAGAATTTTCAAATTTTTCAAACTTTTTCATTTCAATTTGATTAATTCTTATGTAGTTAAGATATTTGTTTCTCATTAGTATTTAATATTAAATACCTTCAAGGCTTACAAAAATGAGAGAGTATTTCCAAGGTGTGGAAACTTAGAGATTTAAGAGATATTTACAGATATCAAAGATACTTTATTCGGAAATAATAAAAAGATAATTGCAAATATTTAGAGATATTTGGAGATAAATAGAGGTTTAAGAGATATTTTTTTCAGTGATAATTTTTAAGTATCCAGACAGTTTCTACTACTTGAACATTGTACACAAAGTAAAAGATTATTGAATTTCTAACTTTACAATATCAAAATTTTCCTTGAAGTCATTTACAACTTCATCCAGTTGACTGTTAAAAGAATGAAATATACAAGGAAAAATAACTTGTTCATAATGGTGCAAAATGTAACAAGTTATTTCCCCTTGGAAATATATGAGTTCAAAGTTGTTAATGGAAGTAGAATCAAAAAGAATTCGGTTAATGCAAAAATGACTTCATTCACAATTGTAAGCAATTTTAAAGTTGATAAAGCTCGCTTATAATTATTAGCTAAGGTAATTGCATTGAAGTCTTCTGATGATAGAAAACATCTAGTAAAAATATTTTTAACTAGATTAAAATTTATTTGAATTGGCTTTTGAAATAATTATCAATGAGAACACGGCTAATTTGCTTTAGTAACTCGAAATTCTTAAAATCAAAAAGTGAGAAAAAGTATCAAAAATTTGCAAAAGGTCGCAAAAAGTTGAAATTCTTTTCCTTTGTAAATTATTAAGAAGTTTTTAACTTTTTATTGACAGTTTACTTATTCGTGATTACAATTTTCGAAATAAATTATGATGAAGAAACATTTTGATAGATTGAAAAAAGTTGATTTAAAAAACAGTAAATTAATAAATTTTATAATATTTGACAATTTTTAATCGCTTATAAAATGAGAATAATGAGATTTCAAACATAGCACTTAAAATATAGTTCTCAATTTAAAAATTCTATGAAAAAAGCTTATTGAGATGGAAAAATTTCATTCTTATCAAAACTTTTCAAAATTCAATAAAAAAAAATCCTTTTCCTTTCTGTCTACATTGTCTATCTCAGTAACTCTCAATAGACCATTATTATTGATTATTGTCGCTTAGAAAAAAAAAGAAAGTTTTACTTCTTCAAACTTTTACAGACTTTGTAGATAAATTATCATTTCTAACATAAAAAGAGAGATTTAAGAGCACCAAAATTCCCTCTTGTGAACTTTTAAGTAAGACAAAAGTTTCTCTAGTAAGAATCCAAGTCTATAGAAGTAAACGAATTCTTCAATGTGTATAAGTGTGTGTCTAAAGAGGACTATAAAGTTTCTCATCAATGAAATTCAATTGAATTAGTGAAAGCGAGCGGGTGAGAAGAAAAAGAAGTCAAAAGGGTGAAAGAAGATCAACAAAAGTTGTGAAACCTTGTAAATTGAAACGATAGAGGAGGAAGAGGAGAAAGAAGAAAATGCTCCTTTGTGAAACTTTAGTGAAAAATCCATTATAGGAAGTGCAATAGTTTGAAAGTTAATCCTTCTATCTAGAAGCTTAGAAGCGCACATATTTTGAAGTGAAATAGCAATTTGAGCTTTAGAGCTCTTTCCTCAAAGTGAATGATAAAATAAAAATAAAAAGTGTGAGCGAGAGGAGGCAAAAATTGAATTACTTGAAATTGTTTTGTGTTCTTGCAGCAATAGCAGCTTAAGTGCTTATTTTGCCTTTCTTTTTTGCTACTTTTTTCATCTCATTCGCACATACACAACAAATTGAATTGTACAGCGACTGAAACAACAGTCATTGAATGCTGTTGCTGTTGCTTAACAATTGAAACGACAGTAAATTGCATTTTAGCTGTTATAAATCAAAATGGGAAAAATATCAAGTTGTATGCATGTGATAGAAAAGAGAGAATGAATGAACATCAATCTCTAAACTAAATGAAAGAATTTTTTTCTCTTTTAGTTTTGTTTCTAAAATAAAAAACAAATAGAAATCTCAATTTAAAATAAAAAATTTTATTTGTTGTAAAGCTTTAATGATTTTCATTCATTTAGTGCTAAGAGATGGATACTTTAATTTTTGACTTGATTTAAATAAAAATTAAATCGATTTTAATGATTTTATGTGAAACAAGCAGATCAATCTCGACGCCCTGCTAGTCGTAGATTATAGCGCATTTTTTTCGTGACATATCAGTATATTTGATAATGAATTTAAAATATTTTTAGCTAACATTTGCTGGCGACAAGTGTGTCAATAATCTTGTTGTCCGAAATGCAACATTCAAAAAATTCAAAAAAGTTTGGTGCTATCTTCATCGAAGCATAAAAACCTTTTTAAAAACGTTTCAAAAACTTAGAAAAGATTAATATTTCTTATGTATGGAAAATTCAATTGCAACTTAAATTTACTAAGTTTTGATTGAATTGAATCGAATTTAAATGAATTACAGACCTTTCTAGATTTTACAACTTGCATTCGACGTGCATGTATGCATATAAGTACCGAACCCTGGTAGTTTCAATCGACCGTTAGGGAATTCCGAAAAAGCCCGCGTCATGCAACTATGATTTTTCGAAATTATTCAAACTTGAAAATGTTTGTTAACAAAAAACTTAAATTACATCATTTAATTATTTATTAATGTTCTTTGATATAAAAGAAGTTATTATACAACTAATACAGGCTTCATTTCTCATTCTTTTAGCTTAAAACTTGAATATTTTGTTTTTACTTTAAAATTTATTTTCGAAAACGTGTTTCGAAATTTTCGAAAATTCAAAATGTTTTCGAAAAGGGGTGTGAAAACACGTTTGAAATTTATTTTTCAACAGTCAAAATTTCGATTGAAACTACCAGGTACCGAACGTTTTCTAATTTTTCATGAAATTAGGATTTAAAATTGAAATTCGCAGATTTAAAATAAACAAATAAAGATTTTTCAGGATGTGTTTCATAAAAAGAAAATTCTCAAACATTACAAATAAATAAAGCATAAAGTGTAAACTAAAATGACATAACAAATTCAAAAGGAAAGAAATGATTAAATTTTCTCAGATATTATGCATAACGTGTTTATTTATGGCATTGAGTTAAGTAACATCTCCATTTGAATCAGCAACATCATCGCTAATGCTATTCTAATGCTTTTCTCTCTTTTTTCATTCGCATGAATGTGACATGACTGAATAAAATTCTACGGTATTTGTATATACATTTATGCACATTTCTATCACTCTAATATCATCTCACATTCCGACAAATTTCTTCTCTCTCTTTCTCGCGCGCGTAAATGGAAATGAATGTCGAATACACACAGTTTGGGATGAAAAGAAAGAGAGAAAAATTGTCGAGTCATTTTGATCACATTGAGAAAGATGCATTTTTTGGGTAGCAGTGGTTAACAATTGAATCAAAATGTACTAATGCAAAGTACTTTGTTATCATTGTACTATTAGATACAATGCTGTTGCACATTCACAAACACAACAGCAAGCAAACGCGTCTCTTGAGAGCGGGTATGAGTTGAGTGGCACCATTTGCACACATTCATGTGCTTCTTTATTTCAAAACATGTGGCAGTATCAAGTTTTCTACCCAATGCCATTAGCTCTTTCTTTTTCTCTCTTATTGTTGTACTACTGCCACCATACCATCGCTTGGGAGTGCATAAAGTTGGTATCCATCTGTTTTTTACATGAAAATTGCATTTTACATTTACAAGCTAGAGTTTTGAGTTGGAGACAAACGAACAATGCTTTAGGGTGAATTTTAATCCGAAAGTTCAAAGCAAAAATTTTTCAACTTCTACGGGAGATAGAAAAAAAATGCAATAAACATATTGAAAAAATTGTATACTTCAACACTAAAAATAACGAGTGCGAGAGCTATAAAAAATAGATGTATGCGAAAAAAAATTCTAAAAAATCTCTCGCTTTTTATATATTTGAGGATGAAAACATATTGTGTGTGCATTGTGAAGTCTGTGCATATCCATTACAGATGGCCGAATAAAATGAATTAGTGAATTTATGTAAATATGTACAAAAAAGCTTCGCAAAATTCTAACAAAATGTGCAGCAGCAGCAGTGAATTTGAATGGAAAAATTTTTTATTTAAATTTACTCTATGGGAGTGAATGATGAATTGTGATGATTATGAAATATTTATGTGGGACATCATCAGTTCGTTGTATTTTTAAGCCTTTGTTTTATCAAAAGAATTTATTTGGTGATTTTTTGTAAATTTAAAATATTTTTTGTTAACATTTTAGAAAATTTTAGGATATAAAAAAATACAAAATCATCAATTTTGAAGCAAAAAAAAAGCTTTAACAGTTTCTTCTAATAAAGTTCGAAAATTTTTAGCTAAAGCAAGGCCCGAGAACTTTTTAATTTTTTTTTATTTCATTTTGATTTTTCCAAGGAGGAAGAACTCTATTAAAGAATCTAACAAAATAACAACAATTTTTGTTAGATTTTTTTGTTAGTTTCATACAAAATTTTTGAGTTTCAATGGTTACTTTGTTTTCGCTATCAAGAGTTCTAACCCCTTGGATTTTTCCATACAAATCAAATTGAAATCAAAGAGTTCACAGGCCTTGAGCTTAAGTAACTTTTCCTTGTTTTTCATTTTATTGTCTTCATTTCATTTTTCAAAGTTCCACAATTTTTCAAGTCAATTTAGAAAAAGCTCGCGTGAAAAAGAGTTCTTTGTGACACATAATAGTAGAGAAAGCAAAGTACTCTCTCTATTTGTACAGAGAAATCCAGCCATTAGTAAATATACATATTTCTGGTCGTGAATTGCATGCAAAACGCATACATGAAAGCCTACATTCCCAGTTGTTTGCGTTTATTGTGGCTTTGTGATTTTTCGACTCTCTCACCGTGCTTTGTACGATGACTGCCAACAAACAACAACAAACAGAGAGTTTTGTCTCTAATAATTGTTTAACGCGGTTTTAGAGTAACATGAAAAATACTTTCAATAGAGGGAAACTTTTCGCATGCATGCATATATACACACACACCGCCCAGGAAATGAAATGAATGAAAATTGTTGCCAACAATGGAATTGAATGAAGCATGTACGCTGGCAAGCATAGAAGTATAAAAATTTATATAATATTAAATTGTTTGTTTTTCGACCGAAAAATGAATGCATGTTTCTGGCATTTATGTGTGTATATGAGGTCCCTCTCACTTTTTTGGCACAAAAATTGAGAATTCTACCGGAGGAGTGAACAACAAAAAGCATGCCAAAGCCAAACTCACTCCCTCTTAAACTACTGTTGCTGGCTGGCTCAAATATACAGGAAATTTTGCTAAAAATAAATTTATATGAGAAAATTTCAGACACATACACACTCACACATAACGCGGAAGTCCGTGCGGAGAGTGAACAAAAAACAGCAAAATTTATCAACAATTTATAAGTTATTATAGTAAGAGTGCAGTGTACAACAATGTTATGAAGGGGAAAGTTAAAGAATGATATTTGTTTCATATCATCAGAAGGGAATTGAATGAAATGAAGGTCTCGCCACTACCACGAGATACTTTTGCATGTGTACGAGCATAAAATTTAATTATTTAATTTGGCTTGAGTCAAACCTTTTGGGAGAACATAAACAACTACAGTACAGCAACAAAAAGTAGTTGTTTGTAGTTGAATAGCAGCAGCAGCGGCACTTACACATTATAATTTGTGAAAACTGTTGAAAACTGCTGTTGCTACCACTCGCTTTGCTTTCTGTAATAATAATAATAAATGCCTCATGATCTTTCTCCCTCGCAACCTAGCATACACACATACGTACATTTTTGAAAAGCTCGGTGTGTTTTTAATGTAAATAACATCCTCGTATTTCGCATTTTCCACTGCTACGTGTATTTGTGCTTTTTTATAGTTTGCTGACAACTAAAATTTGTGCGTTGAAATACAAATTAAATACACACTATGTTATTAATTCAATTTTATTGTTTCGCTTGGATTTAGCTTTATTATTATGATAACAATACATTCATCTTTAAAAGCGAATCAATTTGAATTTTATTTAACTCTAGGGTTCGGACTTGAACGCAGGCCTGCGCATATACTTGCACAAGTTGACTTACAAAATAATTCTCTAATTCTAAAAATTTTTGTTTATTTCGCTCAATTCTTAATTGATTTTAAGAATCATTGACTTTCATATAAATTTTCCAAGTTTTGCTTAAATGAAACTAAATCTGAATGCTAATCAAGTTAGCTTCAAATTTTTAAGAAAAAAATCAATTTTGAGACAAAATCAACAAAATAACTTTTGAAAATTTGAAATCGTTAAAGGTTTGAGCTTAGAGAAAAGATTTCAATGTAAAATTCAACTCTTAAAATCATTTATGGACTTCAAAAATAAAGATTTTCAGTGTTTGACTAAATTTAAGTTAAACTTAAGTAATTTAAATCTTAAATAAACTTGAGTTTTCTAACAATGCAAATAATCAGTTATTGCGACCCAAAAAATTTGTAAAGTAATATAAAACTTTGACTAGATGATGTGATCTGATCATCTTAATCAGACAACAAGTAATTAGTAAATTTATATTTTTCAAATGCAAAAATGTAAACAAAGAAATCAAAACAAATTTTAAAATTTCGTCAAAATATCCAAAAATCAGAGTCTGAAATTGTTTTACAAATAACTAAAAAACAACTAAATTTCAATCGATTAAAAATAAAACACTTATCGATTAATTTTAAGTTGTTTTTTAGTTGAAAATTCTAATCGAATAAAATTTAGTTAGTTGCAACTAAATTTTGAAACGGTTTTGGACTCTGCCAAAAACTTATTGAACTCATCTGCAATCTACTCAATCTATTAGGAAACGGTAATAGTAAACAAGCATGTGCAAGATACAATTGAAATTTTACTTCCTTATCAAATTTTCATACAGTTTTTGCTAAAATGAATTCAACAAAAAGCTTAAACACGCAGAGAACAAACAAAAAAGGCGACAAGATACGACCGCTTCCACATTCTATAAATTGCGTGTACTTTTAATGTCAAAAAATTAATGACATTTGCTCAACTGTGATTTTCGCGTTGATTCTTACTCTCGTATGCTTCAACAACAGCACATTTAAATAAAAATGTATGATGATGGCGGTTAAATGCAGGCGCAAAATGAAATTGTTGGGAATATACCACTGCTGCCACAGATGCGACGACATTTATGTATATGTTTTTCATCTCTTTTTCCCTCCTCATCTCACGAAAAAGCCGCAAATAGACGTTAATTCCTGAAAAGATATGTGAACAAAAAATCATGTGTTTGGTGGGAACTTTACCCACAGACGAGTGAAATGACGATCGCACACACAACATAATTTGCATTCAAAAAATGATTATTTTCGCCATCGATAAACTTTTTTTCAATATTGGGTCTCGGCGTGTGCAGAAAAAATTACCAACGACTTCATTTTAATTCTTTTATGTCTATAAACCGGAACATGCCACTTTTTTACATGTTATTATTGACATAATTTTCTCTTAATTAAATGCAAATTTTTCTCACTCTTAAGCACAATTCATATGATGTTATTTTTTTTGTGTGTCGAAATTCACTGCACATATTGAAATTTTTCCATGTTATTTTTTTTTATGTGCGCCCATCATTATGACAACATAAAATTATCTGTGATAAAAATTTCTCTTTCTCACTCTCTTTTTTTCATAGTAGAATTTTGCTTTATGTATGTGATGGAATGGGAAAATGATAAAAAAGAAGTTTATGTCGTTCGTTGAATTTCTTTTATCATCTCGCATCATTTCTTCTGTCTGAGCTCCTTTTTATGCCACATTTTCCTATGCTCGCTCACTCACTCACTCACTCAATTTCTTTTGTGTTTTTGATGTGTCTTGAAATTTCCTTTGAGAATGTGCTTTTCGTATTTTTTTATGAATGAATGGATGCTTATGAGCTTTAATTTTGAGTGAGGCAAAGAGATGAAGATAATAATGATATTTGGATGTTATTATTATTCAAAATCTATTAAATCTCTAACGACACAGCAATAACGCTTATCTTTTTTTAAGTCAACGGAAATATTTTTCTTTCTCCTTCTTCTCTCATTTTTATTTCCGCGCGTCCTTTTATAGCTTCTTTACTCATTTATTTTTCTTTCTTACGAGATTGATCTACTTATTAAATTTTCATTATTCTTTAGATCATTTTTGAAATGAAAAGAATTAGATTCATTTTTATGATAAATATGAAATTTCTTAAATGTTTTAAAAGCTTGTGTAAAAAATTATTGTCAACTTTTCTACCTTTCATACAAGTTTTACATCTTGAACATCAAAACATAACGTTCTTGAAATTTTCATATTTTAGCACTGTTAAATATCCCTTTTCTATTTTCAATCTTATTCAAAGCAATTTTAAAATGAGAATTTTTAATTAAATATAAATAAATTTTCTTAATTAACAATTCACAGTGGCCCAGAAAAAGAAAAATGTTCAAAAAAAATTTTATTGCTGATTCTTGTAGCACATTGTTAGACAGTTCTAATGAACTTTATTTCATATTTTTTTCAGAGCTAGCGTTTACGAGAACTTACCGTTTTTCTGTTAAATTTTGATTCAAGATTTTTAAATTTTACTCTTTACTTATTTGACTCTAATTCTCTCATGTAACAATCGATTAAGCTCAAAATTATTTCAAATCATTTGTTCTACACACATTTTGAAAATAAGATTAAGGTTTTCAGTCAAAAAAGTGCTTTGCCGGTAATCGATTTGAAAGATTTTAATGTTGTTAAACTCGTAGAGCTCTGTACTATAACGTACAATAAGAATCCTTTATGCCCAGAACGTTTTAAGTAGACTTTCTTAACAAAATATGTCGAAAAAATGGTAACAAATGGAAAAATCACTATTCTCTCGATAAAGAAGAGTTCATAACTTTGAAATGACAAAGTTTAAAAAAATC
>JACWBX010002334.1:4570-18752 GCA_014622435.1 Polypedilum pembai | reverse complement strand
AAAACTATAATAGCTAGCGACTTCCGGTTTTTTGCGTTTGATTTGTGCTAAAAAGTTAGTGTGGCGACGCTTAGTTTTCAAATAAATTTTTTATTTTTTATTCGAATAAATTGAGTTGATTTTTATTTGAAATTTTTATTCGAATAAATTTTATTTGTTTTCTACTTATTTGTGAATTGATTTCGGACTCTGAAATTTTCTACATTTTTTAAAGAAATTTTCTTATTTTTAACGTATTTTTCAAAAAAGCTCTTATTTTAGAAAGTTCTTATATTAGAACAAAAATCGAGAAAAGTGAAATTTTTAAAAATGTGCTTAGTTTCTAATATAAGAGCCGGCTCTTGTATTCGAGGGAAGACGGTAGGATTTTTTTGTCGACGCTTTTTTTCGCGCCTTTTTTAAATTTGATTTGACCGTTATTTTTAGACCAATATATTCTAGTAAAAATGAAATTAAATAAATAAGTTGGTTAAATGCGTTAATGGATTCGACTCAATTTCATAAATTTAAATTCAATATTAATAATGAAATCAAAATTATAAAAATGTTTTGAATTTGCAAGTTTTGAATTTGCAATTACAATTTTTCAAATATGGAAACCATGATAGTCTTCATTGATATGAATTTAGAAACCTGAATTACTTCAGAAGACTCAGTATTTCTTTATATTTGTTATATTAAATTTATTTAAAAAACTTTTAACTGTAGAAACAAATCTGTTAAGTCTGTAATCTGTTAATAAACACTGATCAGTGGCACAAAAATGCGCTTAAGTACTCCGATCCGTGGTCGTGTACTTTCTATATCTTTTAAATCATACTGCGATAATTAACTTTCAAAAATTTGAAAAAAAGACAAATAAAATTAAAATATATTGCATACATTAAATCTTAATGAGGAGATGTTCTTACGATAAGCCGAAAAGGGCTAGGATTTTCTCACTTAATCCAATATTTTCCTTTGTTTTTTCTATCTAATGCTATCGTCTTCTCTCTATTATAGGAGCCGGCTTTTATAGTAGAACCAAATCTCTTACTTTTGAAAATTCAAAAAATTTCCTAAAAGATTGATATTTACATTTTCTAAAGAAATTTTCCAACGTACTATTTTTACGTATTTTTATAAAAAGCTCTTATTTTAGAAAGTAATTATCTCTATTAATTTCTTATATAAGAACAAAAATCGGAAAAAGTAAAGAATTTAAAAATGTGCTTAGTTTCGAATATAAGAGCCGGCTGCTGGAGGTTTCTCTAACATATTCAGTCGAATAAACTCGATAGTTGAGATTTCATTAATTTTCGAATATTAAAGCCGGAATATTTACACAAACATATTACAAAAACAAAAAAAAATTAAGGCTGAAAATTTTTGATAAATATTATGCTTAAGAAAATCAGAGTTGATAAACTTCCATTTCTTTCTTTAAGGCAGTAAATTTTTTAAGGCACTGCCTTTTGGAAGGCTACCTTTCTAGGAAGGCAGATAGGAAGGCAACGCCTGCCAGCAGTCACTGCTTTTTTGAAAGGTCACTTTTTTGGCAGACAGACAGGTAGGAAATTGACTCTCAATTTATGCTTTAAATTCTTTTGTTTAAAAAGCACTTTTATGACATTTAAGAACTATTTGGCCAACATGTCGGATCATTACGCACTACTATTTACTGACATGCACTGACTGACTGGAAATTATCTTATTGCCATCTTAATCTACACGTAAATGATGAAGAAATTTTTCTTTCGTCTTGCAACTATATTTGCAAAAAAAATGGAAACTTGCGATTATCAAAGTGAATTTTTATCGATAGTTGATGAAGTCTTAGACTAACAATTGATACCAGCTATTACCGATTAATACCAATTACTATCAACTGATACTAACTACTATGTAGTATGTATTTAAAAATTTAATTTGAATGATTTGTTGCTTAACACAATATATTTGAGTGTTTCAGTGCTCAACGCTGTGATTGCTTCAACAAGCCTTAGACACTGAGATATTTAGTGCTAAGCACTCATTTATTAACCATTTCAATTCTCAATGCAATTATTGATTGTTTCATCATTTGATGTTTGTGTTTTATTGTTCAGTAATTGTGTTTGTGTGTTTGAGTAAAGTGTATTTGTATTAGTTTGAGTGATTTAAAAATGTTTTGCCAAAAAGTAACTGAAAAGAGATCTGAATGCACTAGCTATTAATATATTATTAAAAACAGAATATCAAAAATCATCGTAATATTTCTTGTAACAGATATTTACCCGTAGCAATTTGAAATAAAGAAAATTACGGCTAGTTTTTGGCTAAGATCATATATTTTAGTGCATATATGCCGGTGTCTGGAAATTTACTTAATAAATGTAATACAAAAGTCGACCTTTCGAATCTTCTATAAGGTTTTGCCTGCCAAAGAAGTAGTTGCCTTCTAGAAAGGCATGAGCTTAGAAAGATCTGCTAAGTTGCCTGCTGGAAGGCACCTGCTTTATCAACTCTGAGGAAAACATTCGAATAAGAAATATTCGACTAGAAAAAAAATTTCTAGTCGAAATAAATTGGCTCATCAAAAAAATACAATCTCTTATGAACGATTCAAAAACATCCAAGCACATTAACACATGTGAATTAAATTTGTGCATGTGAGAGAGGCGTTTAAGTTTTAATATAATACAGCTTTTTAAGAGGTGAGGTGCTTAGTATCAGTATTATTCAGCATTTTAAACTGTTGACAGTATTACGAGAATACAATTTTTTGCAGTTTTCTTTTTATGATAAGTTTCTTCATCATTAATTTTAAACTAATTTAAAAGGTAAAAACTAATTTAGAAAGTGAATTGAAATATTTAAAATTATTTATGACATATTTTATAATTTAACAAATATTTTTAAAAATTTATATTATCTACGTGCATATGTTAAAAATCACTGAATTGTTCAAATAAAATATTAATAAGTTTTTGTTTTATTATATGCAAAATATAAAAAGTGTTTTTAAAAAATGTTTTGATAAAAAAAATGTTTTCCGTAAATAATTTAAAGCTTATTTGCTAATAAAATGAGATTTAATTGTTTAAAAAAATAAAACCAAATTGCATATATGTGAATGTGATGAGCAAAAATTCAATGAAAAAGAAGCCTGAAGAGCCATAATTTTATTTAATTAGTGTGTGTGTATATATATGAGATCATTTTAGTTTTCCATGAAACTGAATAAAAATCATTGGAAAAATATAATATTATCATACCATGTGATATTGTAATCAATTTACAAATTAATAATCATTTATTGCGTTCTTTCTTTAGGCTTAATACAAATGTGAAAAATGAAAATAATAGTAGCAAAGACATTTAATAATTTATTATTACGGCTCATCATTGTAATCGTCACATCTCAGAATATCCAAGTTTTCTCACAAAGTTTATGTACAACAGATTCAAACGATCAACAAAATTCTGCAGAAGCAGCGAGAGAAAATATAAAAATAATTAATGATTCTGTGAATAAAGATTGTCCACTATGCAACACAAATGAGGTGAGTAAGATGTTAAATATTTTTCCCATTAACTGCACTATGATTTCTCATTTTGCTCTCACATTCATTAATTTATTTCATATTTCTATGAACTTAACCAGATAGAAATATAGTCCGCATATTTCTAACATTTACTCTAATATAGCCTGATATCAATCTGAAATATTCAGATAAGTATAAGTCCACTACGGTATGGTGCAACTTTTTCCATTATGCAGATTAAAATTGAAAAAATTATTTTACCAGTTTTGGCCTGCATGCATCTTATTCATGATAGAAAATATCTGACAAAAATATTTTTTATCATTTAATTTGACTCAACATTAGAAAACTTTTCGATATTATTTAAGCACACAATGCTTGAAAATTTTATTTCTTTTTGAAATAATATTATCCCCCTTATTATTTATAATTTATAAATATACTTTTTAAATGATTTAGAAAGTGAAGAGAAGAAGTTCAAGTACATTGAATGTTTGAAATCGCCGATATGCTTTTATGAGTTGTTTGTCAATTGTTGCCATGGTAAAAGCACAAAGCAATATAAAACTTACTGTGAATGTATGAATGTGATAGGAAATTCAAAGGGTCTCGTATACAATTGATGACTCATCGTTCAATAATTTATTTCAATATTTGTCCCAAGCACGTAATGGTAGTTATTCCACAACAGTTTTTGAGTAAACAAATGTATGTTGTCTATTTTATCTCTATTTAGGTAACACTTTTTATGAATTCATTGCCACTTGCTACATTTCATTATTATTTTTTACGTGATCAGTTTATTTAAACAATGATATAAACTGATATACGTATAACAGGCGTTTACAAATAACTGATAACATTTTCAGTAATTCGTTAGATATTATATTCTACTCCTACGTTTTTAAAATTTTTGTGCAGAAATGATAGCAAAAATTTTTTTTGTGCCATTATATATATGAAACCGGATTTAGTGATTATTTTATATTAATTTCTAGTGTGAGTTATTTTGCAGACCTTATATAATTTTATTGAAATTTAGAATTCAACAGTAGATAATTCAATTCAATTTCCGTCTTTTCTTTATATTTTGATAAATCAATCTTGATTAAGAGATTTGCATGAACGATTAAGAGTCAAACCTCATTTTTTATTGAAGAAAATGATTTTTTTTACAAAATTAGGTATAAAATTGTTTGTCATTTAAATTTTTTCAATAATTTACTTTTTTTAATTTTTAATAAGTCTTTTTTCCATTATTTTGTGTGTTTCGACAAAACTTACACGTTTTTTTAAAATTTCTTTTGAACTTGAAGTCTAGATGTGTAAAAATATTATTATTTTACAACGTTGTATTTCTAGAAGTAATGTTCTAAAAAATTCTAAATGAGAACTATTTAAAAATAATTTTTTTTTAATTACCCTTTCAGATGCCAATGGAATTAGCTGAAAAGATCAATGAAGTGAACGATATTGATGTTTTTATTCATGACTTTGTGGATACAAGAAATTCTCTATTGAATATTACTTCAACATATTCACATCTTTACAATAGTAGAACAAGTAGGTCTAATTCATTTTGCATAAATTTTTATTAATTCATAAAAATATATTCTTTCACAAAAAAATATAATGAGCAATAGTGTGCTTATGGATTAGTATATATACTATGTCGTTATGATACTTTAGAATCGAATACTTCCACGTGATAATATTGGTCTCTTAGAAGCTCGCTTCGGCTGATCAGTGGAAATATATTCTTTTTCATTGGAAGATATTAAAGATCCACTTTGTTCTTTGGATGATGTATTATATTGACTAGGAATTGTCATCGGAGAGTCAAATGTCACAAAACCTTCATCGTCAGATTCATCAGCAATAAAGTCTGTTAAAAGGTTTCGACGAAGTTTAGAATTGTTAGATTTGTACACAATTAAAGCTATTTGGATTATATTAGGATTTTCCTTATGAACTCGATACGAAATGTAGAGTTTAATCTTCCGAGTTTCACATTCAGGTGTTGAAGCAGGTATTATAATTGATGATATTGAAGGAAATTCTTGTTTAATAACTTCACCTTGAGACTCCATGTAATATAAATCTGAATACATGCTAATGTTATTGCTACCTGTTGTTGTTTGCTCTAATTCATTGTATTCGATTTTTATTCTTTTGATTTTATCATCGGCTCGATCCTTATCTTTCAATCGAATTGGAAAAATCGATGGAATTGATGAATCCAATAAAGCAATTCCTGGTTCCAAATCGTCATCGCTTTCGTATTCATCAGAGGAATTTTGACTATCACTTTTGCTATCAGAAGGATTATTCAATAAGTTTTTTCGGGAAGGAGCTGGAGGGCATTTGATTAATAGATTGTTATTTCGTTGTGGTGGAGTTCTGTAAAATGATTCTCTAACATTCATGTCTTGCGTAGATGATTTTGATTCATAGAGATCATTAATTTTATTTGATGGAATTGAAAGTACGAAGTTTTCTTCTGGTTCTTTTCGACTGTCATTCAGTATTAAATAGAAGCAATCATTTAAAAAATTAGTAATTTATATAAGTGAAAAATATATTGTACTTACGTTGATAAATGTGTTGTACGACTTTCAAATGGTAGAGTTTGTTCAATAGTTGTTAAAACATGTTGATATTGATGAACAGAACCAGTGTAAAAATTGATAATATCAGTTCTACCTTGAAAAGATTTTCCGAACCATTCCAAAACAGCATTTGAGGCTAAAGTGTTTTGTAATTCGTTTCGTGATAGTATTGAATTGAGAAAAATGTTAAGAACTTCTTCTTTCGACATTTTCTGAAATATTGCAATAAGATAAATTTTTATTATTTGATAATTTATAATTTATAGGAAGAGCTGCATCAAATCAACAACTGAGACAGGCTACATGTAAACCAATTGAAACTATAATAAGTTTAGTACCTCCCGAAGAAAAAGATCCTACAATTTATTATTTTCCATCATGTGTTCTTATAAAGCAATGTGGAGGTATGTATTTTATGTATATAGAATAGAATTTTTCTCGATAACTAAACACTGATTATTTTTAATATTACCTAGGGTGTTGTGCTCATAGCGGAACAGTGTGCACTCCAACTGACACAACAGAAAAGCAGGTGACGATTAAAAAAACTAAATTCGTAAATGATCCAAAACTCGCCAATTTGGGAGATGTTACAATAACAATTAAAGAACACAATGCATGCAAATGTTTATGCAGAAAAACAGCATCAGATTGCAACAGTTTACAGAGATTTGTTAAAAATCAATGTCGATGCGAGTGCTTAAACAAAAAAGAGGAGGGAGATTGTGCACAGGTATGATATATTTTTACCTAATTTTTTTATTAGTTTCTTTCTCAAAGCTTTTTGTTTCTTAACCCTAAATGCAAAAAAATTCTACTTTTTAGAATCCGAAAAAATTATTTGACACGAATTCATGTGCTTGTATTTGTCGTGAAACTAAAGATTGCAATACAGGAATGAGATATGATCAAGAGACGTGTTCTTGTCAACCAGTAAGTAACTTATTGCCAAATTAGGCATCATTATTCGATTCATTTTTGATATTTAATATGTAAATAGTTACATTTAGCTATAATAAAATCTCAATAAAAATTTTCAACTTTTTACGACCAATCATTTTAAAAAATTATATTGAAATTTGCACAACGGAACTAATTACATTTATGGATGATCTGGTTCATTGCATGCATGTATCATAATTACATACATACGATTGATAGGTTTTTTCTTCTTCATTATAGACTGGCTAATAATTACTATTCTTTTTTGAAACTAGTAGCTTTATCTTTAATTTGATAGTAATGTAAGTATTACTTGCTTGCATATGTGTCAACGAATTAATATATTAACTAAATAAAAATAAGAATCGCTTCTTAGAAGAAAATCTAATTTTAATTATATTAGGCCTTTTGACTAACATATATCTTCTTAGTATTATAATAAAATAGGCATTTCAATTATTTTAATAACATTTTCTATTTCTCAAATCATATTATCCAAATAAAAGATCTAATAAATTTTAATAAAATATTATTTTAGTCTACAGAAACCAACACTGAACCAGAAGAGATGGACGAATTTTTGTTACATTTTGGTGATCATGATATACAAAATGAAACATATGAAGCAACAGCCGATATAAAATATGAAACTGAAATCCCATCTGAATAAAGTAATAACAATTCATGTTTATAACTCTACTTATGTACTTAAACTAGCACCTAAAATTAGTGAAAGACATTTATCTAAAGAACTTTTAATGAAAATATTGGTATTTTTACAACACATAAAGTATTTTTGTTGATATTATTACTCAATAATAAATGTGAATAAATTACTTGTCATGTTATTATGCAAGCATACAAATAAATTTTTATATCAACAGATTTATCTAATTATTATCTCTTGTGGTATATTTTAATGAACGTAATTTAAAATTAGTAATATCATTTTTTATAACACCTATGCAAAAAAATCAAATACTCGTGTTTTTCTCTACTATTTGATCGTAGAAGATAATACTCACCTATATTACATTTAATAACAAAATAAAAATTCTTTACGATTATTCTAAAGTTGAATAAATGCTAGTAGTTTGCAAAATAATTTAATTATTAATGAGCTTTACTTCATTACAACAAAATTTGGTTTTTTATTATTTAGGGGATTGAAAACCAAGTAATTAGGGGATTGAAAAAAATTTCTTAATTATCATCCCCCTAGCAGCTCTAAAATTGAAATTTTTTTAAATTACTTTAAAAATTAGATTAGAGAACGTATCAAATATCAGAAATCGACAATAAATAATGTGATTAATGTAGAAAACTCAAGCAATAGTAATATATTCGATACCAATTCGATAGTGATAAGAAAACGATAATTATTTACATTATTATTAGTTGAGAGAGATTTCTGAGAGAAAGAAAGAGTAGAAAAATGTCTCGGCGAAGAAATGTACGAAGAAATTGCTGCGAAGGAGTGCTTTCACATTTATTAAGGCTTAGATTTAGCCCCGAAGAGCTTGAACAACGCGATAAATCGCGGAAAATTGACAAATTTTTGGAGAAAGATAAAAATTCATTTAGAAGACAGGTAAACTTTCCCATTTTTTTGTTGTATCTTTTTTCTTCATTCTACTTCTACTTGTATATTCTCTCTCTCAATAGTCGCATGATTTTCTTTGATTCTGATTCATCGTTTTTAATTATTTTTTTCACATTTATCATTTTTTGCTGCAAGAAGAAGTTAATTGTTTACGCATTTTTTATATGTTACTTATTATTTTAAAGTATCATTGTGCCATTTTTATTATATAGGTAAAGCTTCTACTTTTGGGCGCTGGCGAGTCTGGAAAGTCAACATTTTTAAAACAAATGCGTATCATTCACGGAATTAAATTCGAGCCCGAACTTATTCGTGAATATCACCTTGTTATCTATCAAAATATTGTTAAAGGTAAAGTATAATACTTAGTTACACAAACTTTTTTTTGAATCTAATACTTTTCATTTTATATTGCATTATATCAGGTATGCAAGTATTAGTAGATGCACGAGAAAAACTGGATATTCCTTGGGAGCATCCAATATCGTCAAATCAAGCAGCTAATCAAGCCATATTGTTTCATAGCAGTAATGAATTAGATGTAGATACTTTTCGTGAATATGCGCCATATATAGATCGACTATGGCAGGATCGAGCTATTAAAAAAGCTTTTGATCGTAGAAGAGAATTTCAATTGGTGAGCAAAATGCTGTATGTAACTGATTTTTAAGTATTTTACAATTATATCTATTTTTAGAGCGATTCTGTAAGTTATTTTTTTGACGAATTGGATCGAGTGTCACGAATGGACTACGTTCCATCACATAAAGATATTCTTCATTGTCGTAAAGCTACAAAAGGAGTTTTTGAATTTACGATAAGAATTCAAGTGAGATTTTCTAGTTTTTTGTGTATCCTATTACTTCTGTTTCATATGTTATGTGTGAAGTTGAGAGAACAATTATTCACCACAATATTAAATTTTTTCTTTTTTGCTTACATATTACTTTTTCAATATGCAGAACATTCCATTTGTTTTCGTTGATGTTGGTGGCCAGCGTACACAGCGACAAAAGTGGACAAAATGTTTTGATGGTTCTGTAACATCAATTTTATTTTTAGTATCTACTTCCGAATTCGATCAAGTACTTGCTGAGGATAGGTAGGCAAACTCAAAAAATTAGTTTATACATAGTTGAGAAAGTAAATAAATTCTAAATAAAAATTTTTTTAGGAAAACAAATCGTCTAGAAGAATCAAAAAATATATTCGATACAATAGTTAACAATACAGCATTTCAAGGAATCTCAATTATCCTCTTTTTAAATAAAACGGATTTACTTTCGTTAAAAGTAAAAAATCCTGAGACTGACATACGTTGGTACTATCCTCAATTTACTGGAAATCCACATTCAATTATCGATGTACAGACCTTCATTCTTCAAATGTTTCTTCGTGTTCGAAAGAATAATCACAATCATAGTTTAAAACCACCACAACCGATTTATCACCACTTTACAAATGCCGTTGACACACAAAATATACAAGTTGTGTTTAACTCAGTGAAAGATACAATTTTACAAAGAAATTTGGCAAGTTTAATGTTGCAATAGAAACTGCAATTAAAATGAATCTCGATATGCAACTAAATCAGCAATTACAGAAACACTGTAAATAGTTATATCCAGTATTTTCTCAATTTTTATTTTTATTTATTAATAAAATTAAGCTGACACTACAATAATACGTATAGAAGCATTTTCGGAAATATTTTATCAGAGCCTTAAATCGACTGTTTCAGTGGAAGAATAACTGAAATTTTTTGATTAATAGACTTAATTTAATCGAAATTAAGTCGTAAATTCAAGTCAAATTTTTAGTTGTCTTATAAATACTTCAAAAACGAAAATAAATCAACTAAAAAGTCGTCAATCAACGATTTCGATCTATGTATTTTATTAATAGTTTCTATACCATAAAGTCAATGCTTAAAATGATCAAACATTTAAAGGTCCATAACTTTCATACTATTATCTTTTTATGCGAATATAAAATAATATACTGAAAAGGATAAAAACTTTGTTAAAAATCCATCGATTATTAAAAAAATTTCTATCGAATCATTAAAGATCCAAAATAAAAACTAAATATTATTTCAATAATTCTGCAGTTTGTTTTTGACCATGAAAATTTGTTTCTCAAATATTGAAAAATAACATGGCTTAAAGTTATCATACATATTAATATTTAAAGTAATGTATTTTTGGTGCCTTTTAAAACAGTGAGACTAAATTTTTTGGAAAATTTTTTTATTAAAAAATCTATATTTTTGAAAGAAACAGCATTTAAATAAAAATCACGTAGTTTTTATAATTTCAAATGTAATGAATAATAAATTTTTTGTATATAAAACTTAAGAGTAAAAAAACCTATCAAACCATATGTTTGGTTCATCAAATATACACTTTAAAAACATACCTGTTTGATTATTTCAATATATCAAAAAACGTTCATCTAAACAGTAAGTATAAAAAGTAATTTTTTTCAGTTTTCAACATGATGATTCCATTTATTATTTTTCCTTTTATTCATTGAAATGTACAATGTAATTCATAACTATTTAATATTTAAGTGATATTAAAAAAGGAAACGGAATTTAAACATTTTTTATAATAAAAAGTGAATTAAACTTTTACTGGTACCTAACTACTGAGATTTAAGCCTAACTCGTGCAAAAAGAGTTGCTACATTATTCTATGGCTTCATTAATATTTATAATTAATGATAAGATCGACAAAAAATATTTTGAATACTTTCGGCAACACTAACTTTCAAAGAAGAGAGACATTCTTATTATTAGGTCTAGATAATAAAATTTTATTTTTTTTTAAAGTTTCTGTCCCATAATGTTAGTATAAAATAATTTTAAAATTTAAATTAAAAAAATTGACAACTTTTTTTGTCATACTTAGGGAAAATTATGGATATTGAATTTATTTTACTTAGTTATTTCTATTTAAATTTATCATATTCATCAAATTAAAGTGTGTTGTATTTGCATTTTTTTCTCTCTCAGAATTTTTCTAAATCACTCCTTTTAAATAAAATTTCCAAATCTACATCTGATTTTGTTTATATTTTAGACTGAAGTATTTCCGTTTGATTTTCCATTTGTTGTTGTCTTATTGTTGTGATCAATAGCTTCTTCATCATCACTTACTTTACTTTGTTGCTCATAATGTTCATGAGTCTTGTCTTCCTCTGGAGCAATTTGTGCTTCAGAATCGGGACTATTAGGATGCATTGAATCGCCTACAAAGCAAATTCTATGAAAAATTTTTTTCAATCAATCAAATATTAATTGGGTTAGTTATGAGTATGAGACTCTAAGTTTCTGTTTTATTTTGTTATTTGACACTTTAGATAGTAAAGAAAATAACTGTAATTTGTAAAATCAATAGCCAAATTGATGGAATATAGAAATGATGAAAAATTTACCTGCAAAACACCATCTCTTTGTGACGCGAGCAACAGCTAGCAGTACAACTAGAACCAACAAGAAAAGTGCTATAATTGTGATGCCAATTATTGGGAGAATTCCAAGACCAGAATCTATTGAAAAAGAAAAAAAAATAAAATTATATCTCGAGTTTTAAATTTAGTTTTATATGTAAATTCGTTTAAAAATTTACTCACTATCAAGACTTGGTGAGCCACCGATTCTAATTTGATAATCTGTTGCACCAACCAAATTGTTGGCACGTAATGAATATGTCTTTGTTGTATCTTCTAGAGTTAGGTCAATAATTGTCAATTTAGCAAGCCATCGGCCATCTTCTAATTGCTCTGCCTGATTGGCAACATATTTTTGTTTTTGATCTCCTTCTCTTATTGTTTGACCATCGACAGTCCATTGTAAAATTGGACGCGGATTAGATCGAATTTTCACTGAAATATCACCAGAACGACCGATTTCTAATCCTGAAATATAAAGTTCTTCGCGACTAAGAGCCATTGGTTGATATTTGACATTCAATTGCTGCGAAGTATTTGTAAAGCCATTTGGGAGAGCTGGATGATCAAGACGGCAAATCAAGTTTTTTAAGTTATCTTCTGGTGTCAAATAGTGTGTTATGTGAGATGTTATAATCACAGTATCGTCATTTGAATCTTGATGCGGTTGTGTGCTATATTCTGGTGTTCTTGGATAAATTCGTTCATTATTCAAGTACCAAGAAAGATTTGCTGAAGGTCTTCCGTCTCTAAATTCACATTGTGCTTGAAATTCTGTGTTTGCATATAGTCTGTTGCCATCAGATATCGTAAGCACTGGTTCACGAGGAGCTCTTGCAATTTCAATGGGTATAATTCCAATAATGTCATCCGATCCATCGGCCAAGTCAAGTCTGCATGTAACATTACCTTCATGTTTACGTTCCAGTCGCAAAATTGTAACACCACATTGTCCACTGTCAAGACCTGATCCATAATACTTGTAATTTTCATAATTATTCCATTCAGGTCGCAATTTTAGTCTCTCGTTGTTATCTGGCATATCAAAATCACATCTTGAAATTGCTTTTCCAAAAGAACATAATAGATCAACACGATCTCCTTCTTGTTTTGTCACATGTGACGGTTGAGTGTTGGCAACTCGTTGACACTGAGCCGATGTAAAGAATACTATGAAAAAACAATAAGACTCTTTTTAATTACAATACAAACAACAATAAATATAATTTTTTTCCCTCGTTGTGTTCATTCTTTAAAAAGTAAATATTTACGCAACGTCACCTACTAAATACTATGAAAATGATATATTTTCAAGCCAGTTAAAAAAGTATTGATAAATTTATCAAAAGCTATGTGCAGTTTACACTTACGCATATCTAATTATTTTAAGAAATAAGATGCAATAGAGTATTGATTCATTACAATTTGTATTAATAATAAATAATATGTATTAGCGAAATTATGGTGTGATTTCAAACAAACAATTACTAATTTTAAAAGATATTCTCTCACAGATGAGAATTTTATATTGAATTTCGTAATGAAATTTATTATTATTTTTATGGATTTACGAAATATTTTATTGAGCTACCGTCTTCCCTCTAATACAAGAGACGTCTCTTATATTCGAAAAAAACTCAGAAATTTTAAACGAATTATAATTTTTAGATTTTGTCGATTTGTCTTGATACTCTAGTACAATATAATCATTCTTTACACAAAAAGGTATGATTAATAATAAAATAATAAAAAAAATTTAACGTATTTTTTAAAAGTGTCTCTTATATTAAGAGTTTCTTGTATAAGAAACAAAATTACATTATTTTTTTTATTCTAAATTTTGTCAAATTCGAATACAAGAGACGTCTCTTATATTCGAGGGAAGACGAAAGATAGCAGATATGAATATATATATATCTCAAATAAAATGAATAGATGATAATTTTAATTCTTATACATGGGCAATTCCACGAGTGACAAAATTCTACAAAAAAGTCTACTTTTTCATATTTCTCTTTTATTTCTTATTTTAGTGTCTTCAAAATAAGTTTAATGTATATCAAAACGAT
>JACWBX010002332.1:44958-57695 GCA_014622435.1 Polypedilum pembai | reverse complement strand
TTTAAAAATTTTAAAAACAAACCCATGAACAAAGAGAAATTGTAAATCCTGATATTTTCCATCATCACAATTGATGGATTTAAAAAATATTAAAATGTAAAAGAATTTCCACATTGTTTGCTTTCTGAAATAAAACTATTTTAAAAATTCTCATACAATAAATAAATGCAGTAAAAATTTCAAGTTCAATTGTCTGCTTTATCATACATGGTAAATAAACAAATGCATAATGACACAAATGGGTTAAATTAAGTTATTAAAATTACAACCACTCGATAAAAAGTTTTTCTTTATGCAATTAAAAAATTTTATTAATGAAATTACTTCACGGTCACTGTCATTGTCGGGATAATATTGAAGACCAAAAATTCCTCTCGAATATGGTGATTTTGAATTTGTTTGCAGATAGTAGACACCAGAACAATTATCCGTTGCATGGTATCCCATATAGTTTGTGAAAAATGAATCAGAGCTGCAATTAAGCTGTTTAAAATCGTCATAACTCCCACATTGAACTGCATCGAAAATTGGTTTTTTTGCAGTAACGCTTTCGGCGTAATACTTCCAACTGCGTTGATGATCACACAGTGGATTGGATTTAATTGTGCAACCTGTTGAATTAATTTTTCAATTAAAAAATTAATTAAGATTATCAGAGGAGTTTTCATACCTGGCTGTAAAATACCAGAATTAGGGAAAAAGTCACAATTTCCAACTGAAATATCAGCTCCTAGTATTCCTGTATTTGTGTGAATTATGTCGACTAACTGAAAATTTCTTTTAAAATTTTGTTAAATTTTTTTAATTTAAAAACACACCTCTGCATCATCTATATGAATGTATGTTATAAAAGCTGTCAAATTTGTGTAGAAAATTGGTTTTGCTGGATCAAGTGCTGTAATTCTTTTAATTTTCTTTGTTCCTTGTGAAAATAAATTAAGCCATTTTCCGATATAACCTGCCATTTGTGCACCAAGCGAATGTCCTAAAAATATCTAGCATAATGAAGGATAAATTAAATTTATGATCTCTATAAATTACCAACAAGATGTAACATTTTATCATTCAAAACATTATTTTCAATCCAATATTTCATGACGACACCAAGAAGTTTACCAAGCTTAAAAAGAAAATATATTAACTTCGATTTTGAAAATTATGTCTTTCTGATTGTTTGTCAATTTCATATTAAATTAACAATTTTTTAGTTCGCTTTTTACGTATCTTACACCAATAACATTCGGTACAGCTTCAGTTACATAATTCCCAAAAGAATAATTTGACCAATTCAGTGCAAAAATGTTGTGATCATTTCTAATTTGATATGCAGAAACAACAGTTTCAACATTTTCAGTATAGATACTTTCTCTATAACCATGGATGTAAATTACACTTGGTCGTGATGTATTGAATTTTGGATGTTGTGTTACATTTTCAAAATTTGATATTCCAAAGAATTCTGGATAATATTGAGTCCTTAAAAAACATTTTTTATCATTAAAATCATGTGATAAATTTTCACGGGCAACCATTTGCCTGCAGAAGGTGTCTGAAGTGTAGAAAAAATATATCTCGAATCTGTTCAGAACTCTTCTCAAAATCCTGTTTTGCAAACTCTGATACATATAATTTAAAATTATTAAAATTTTTGACTTTTACCCATAGAAAAATGCAATTTCAATATTAGAAAATAATGGATCACATTTGAAGATTTCACAAAAGACTAAAAATTTTAAAATTCTGAAATAATTTTTTAAACACATCAATTAGCAAATTTACTCACATAAAATAATCGAACAAAAAAGTAAAATGTGCATTTTTTGGAAAATAAATTTCTGTGCAAGTGAGAATTCAGTTGAATGCTATAATTTCAACAACTGTCTACATGTATTTATAGTTTTACGACAATTGTCAAAAAAATAAAATATTCAATGATAAATAAATTATTACAGTGCAACAAACGAGTAAATTTGGTGAATTCCAATTTTAAAGCAACCATATACATCAGCAGTCACATGTTTGTGTTTATGAACGTTAGCAGAAGTTTATTTTGAATTAGCGTCTTCACTCAAAACTAGCGCATAAAAGATTCTTATCGAAACAAAAAGTTTGTTTTGTTTTCGTTTGTTAATTATTTTATTTCAATTTATAATAATTAAAATGTTGGAATTAAATCGTGATGAAATTTTGTTACTTTTTGATATTGATAACACTTTGACTTTGCCTCGTGATGTGATAGATCCTGAATTTGAAACATTTCTTTATGAGAAAATCAAACCATTAGCTAAAATTGCAATTGTAACTGGAGCGGATTTGGCTAAGATTTATGAACAAATGAATGGAAAAAAGATTCTCAAAGAATTTGATTATATTTTTCCTGAAAATGGAATTGTTCACATTGAAAATGGAATAGAAGTGCAAAAGTCTTCATTTAGTGAGAAATTGGGTGAAGAAATACTTACAGCTTTTATCGATTTCTCGCTTCGATATATTGCAGACTTAAAGCTTCCTTTTAAAAGAGGAACATTTCTCGAATATCGAAATGGTAAGAAAATCAAGTTTCATTATATTTTGAAAGTTTTAAATTGTTTTAATAAAAGGAATGATTAACATTGCACCATGTGGACGTCAATGCACAAAAGAAGAGCGAAAAATTTTCATTGATTTCGATAAAGAACATCATATTAGAACAAAAATGATTGAAGCACTAAAAGAAAAGTTTCATGATGTTGACCTAACATACGCAATTGGTGGTCAAATATCTTTCGATATATATCCAAATGGATGGGATAAAAGTTTTTGTCTTACACGAATACCATGTGATAAATTTAAAGAAATTCATTTTTTTGGTGATCAAACTAAACCAGGTGGAAATGATTACGAAATTTATGAACATGAGCTCACAATTGGACATCATGTTAATAATTATAAAGATACCGAAAGAATTTTATCAGAAATGTTTAAGTTGAAATAAAATAATTGTTTTTATATTAAATTTTCTTTTTCCAATGTGATTATAATTTTTAATCTATGTATTGATGAAATAAAAATTATTTTTTAATTTCTCTTTAAACGTTTTATTGGAATAAAATAATCTTTAGTCTCATATTACTAGTAGCGTTTTTATCGTAGATGTCTATGTTCACGAATTTTTTTACGTAGACTAATCTACATGCTGATATAGATGAGAATGATAACAAAAATGTTTAATAGAGCGTTAAAGATATAATCCCAGTCATGTTTCGATTACTGTCCATATTTAAATACAAAATTTTTGCCAAAGTACACCGTTTCGGATTTAAACTTTTTACTGTTTATTGAATTTAACAAAAATGACATAATTTTATTTTAGCAACATGGTTGATTGTTTTATCATTTTTCTTGTATTGATGTCAATGACCGTTTCATTCCTCTAAATTTCTCTTCACACTTGTACAAGTATTGATCGAAAACTTTTGAATCTTCACGAGTCCGTAGAGTATTGTCACGCGAATTATTAATAACTTCATTTGCTTTCTTGATACTTTCTTTTCCTTTTGATAAGATTGCTTGCAGCTCATTTGAATCAATATTTTGTGAAAATTTGACCTTCTTTTTTAACGGTTCTGTTTCACATTCTTTTGATGAATTGAAATTTATAGTATACCACCATGGTATTATATAACTTTTTAAATCTTTCTTGTAATAAATAACAAATTTTGGCAATAATTCCTTTCTCTGTTGATAAAGTTCATTAAATTTTCCAATCACGATACAACTTAATATTTGCAACCATCTCATTTTTGTTATAGCATCATCAACTGAATCGAGTTCGTTTAGTTGTATGAAATAGACATTTTGTACAATTCTCTCGGTTACTGCTTGAAATACTTGATTTTTAAATGTTGGTGAATTGTTTTGCAAAAATATCGATAAATTTTCTTTGAAATCTTGAAAATCCTTAAAATTATCATCACTCATCGTTTTGAGTTTCATATCATGTAAAAATGTTGCAAGACTTTCTTGTCCATGATTTGTTTTCCAATTTGAGGGAAAATATTCAAAAGATTGTGGAATTCTAACTTCCATTTGTGGTAAAAGTTCTCTGAATTCATATGATAATGATGGAAGATTTTGAAATTTGATTGACAAAATTTTTATAATTTTATCGATGCACGCATTAAAAACTTGAATGACATTATTAAATGAAGACATATGATTATCAAATCCTCTGTTATCATTGCATGAAAATTCAATTCTTTGCCACATTTCATCACCAAAATAGAATTGAATAAAATCTAAGAGATGTTGCATTTCCAAATCAAACAATTTTGAATAATCATTTGTTAACTGTTGTAAATAATTGTCACAGAGAAATTGAAAACTCTCAGTCACTACTTCAGATAAATTTTTTGACTTATCCTCACACTCATAATACAAATTAATTTCAAAACTTTTCACTTTTGGTTCGTGTGACAAGTCCATATTATGTCTCAATATTTCTTCATCTGAACTTTCAATGATACTCTTATAAACGATTATTGATACAAAAATTGGATTATCAAGTTGATTTAGAATGTTTTGTAGACGTTTGCGAGATTCTTTTAGATTTGCTGTTGTACAAAAGAATACTAAACTGTTTGCATCTTTTGCAATTTCTGCACATTTTTCTCCTTTCTCATTAACACATTCTGCTCCTTGTACTTTTCTAATGCATATAGACATCATTGTTTGTAACTGGTGCACAATTTGTCGTTTGAGATAAAAAATTTCCTTTTCATTCTTTTCGTTTATATCGAAACTTTTGTTGAGCCACTTTTTTATGAAACATGCAAAACTCATGCTCTTCTCGATATTTTTCAATGGTACAGAAATAAGAATTTTCCAAAATAGTTTATTCGGAAGATTAGGTTGTGAAAAATTCAATACTTTGAATAAATCAATTTTAGGGAAAGAGTCCAGGTCAGGCAATTGAATTTGTTGCGGACTTCCACTCAAATACTGTTTCATGTTCGAAAGAGCAAGCTGTTGTTGCGGATGAGAAATATCAAGTGCATGTTCTTCTAGTGACTTGTTTAAGTTTGGACAACCAATATTTGATAAAAGTGCACGTCGATTTTTCTCCTTGGCTGTAAATCTTCGCCAACAATTAAAATACGTTGACATTGTTTCATATTTAAGTTTTGTCATGTTAATGTAACTCAAATGTTCTTGTTTATAAATATTTATAAGTTCTTCAACAACCACGTCATGCTCAAGTGCATCATAGAAATCTTTTGGTAATTCTATATACAATTTATACGCACTTTTTACTTCATATGATACTTTTGATGTCAAAATTTCATCAATTAAAATCTCATAAATATTTTCTGTATCGTTTTGTAATTTTCTTTGCTTTTCTTCCTCCAAAATTTTCCTTTGTCTCTCTTCTTGTTCTAATCGTAGCTTCTCAGCTTCACGTCGCTCATTTTCTAAACGTGCTCTCTCTTCTAGTTTTTGACGCATTCTTTCTTCAGCCTGTTCACTTTCTTTTCTTCTTTTTTCTTCTTCAAGTCGCTTCTCTTCAAGTAATCTTGCTGCTTCTCTTTCTTTTTCTTGTTTCAACATTTGTTCTCCAAAAGAAAATTCCTGAGAGCTTTGTGAACCTTGCGATGCTGGAGATTCAAATATTTTAGAACTTGATGATGAAATAGAAGTAGATGACGAAGTTGATTTAATTGATATTGGTTTAGGAGAATCATTTATGAGTGGTTTTGGAAAAAGAGAGGACGATTGTAAACTTGATTGAGAATCTGTTGATCCAAATAACGTTGAAGTGCCTGCACTTGACTGTGGTGATTTAAGTTCTCCAAATATTGATGTGGTAGAGGCAGTATTTTGAAATGGCGAATTGTTACTATTAAATGCGGTAAATGAACCAAAAACATTAGTATTAGCTTTCGGTGCAGCCATAAATGGATTCTCAAAAGGATTACTTTTTCCAAAAATATTATCAGAAGTTGTTGCTCCATCAGTTTGATCTTTCTTCGATGACGGTTTTAGTTGAAAAACATTTTTGGGTGAATTTGATGACGGAGGTGATTCTTTTGGCATTTTGAAAATAGTATCTTTTACTGGCAATGGTCCATTCTGATCTTCAGCATAAAACGCACTCTTCTTTAAAAATCCGTTTTCATCGAAACTAGAATGTGGTTGAATGCTCATAAAACATTCTGGCGATGGCAATGGACCACCACAAATAGCTTCTGAAACGCTTCCCTCTAATTTAGATTCTACAATTGAAGAGCGCTCCATTTGAAATGGAAGTTCAGGCTTTTGAAAAGCTAAATTTATCAAGTTGGAATCCAAATCACAAGTTGAGCCATGATATTGCATAAAATTAACTGTTGCTTCATCATCTTCAAATGCTAATATCTTTGTTAGATATGAAATACTAAATCCTTTTCTCATTACAGACAGCATCGATCTTGATATTGTATCGAGTGCTCGCAAACGAACTTGAGTAAAGTATTTCATTAGAATGCATGCATTCATATAAGAAGCTTCACGAACAAGTTGGAAGAATTTTACGTAGTTATTGAGTGTAAGTGCAAAATAAACGCCCAAAGCGAAACGCATTTCGTCAGACTTTAAAATATCTTTTTCAAGACGTTTGATTTCCCATAAGAAATTGCCAGATTCATTTAAATTCAATAATACTACGTATGCACGAAATTCTGCTTCATTTTTGCATTTGATATTCTTCAATTTCAAGTCATCATACATGTATTTGAGAGTTTGCAATGATTTTGTTAGATTTTCGTCGTTGATTTTTTGATCAAAAATACCTGGCTCTTCTGCAACAAGACGAGCTGAACAGTGAATGTGGAAACGAGCACATTGTTCAAGTAATTCAACTGATATTTCTGAGCAAGACTCTTGCTGTGTTATGTCTTTCCGTATTCCACGAGTTCTGTCCCATAGAAAATGATACCAATCTCCGATTCCTGTCTCTTCATCATCACACAAGTCAATAATATTGTGAAGTAAATAAGTCATAGTTGTTCTTAAGACTTCTTCTGATCTCAGTTCATGTGGAAGTGGAATCTCTTGATCAGCTGAACTTCGTGAATATTGCTTTATGGCTTTCTTCGGATCCATAAATTCAGAATTTTCATCAAGTTCAAATGATGCAACTTGCAGTCTAGCTTCTCGCATTAATCTTTCTTTCTCTGGACACATGTCTTTGCATGTTCCTTTTGTGCTTGTTGCTTTTTTAATATCCATTGGTCTAGCTGTAAGTAATCTGTATAATTTATCTCTTGAATCAAGCACAGCAAATCTGAAAATAACAAAATTCATCATATTTGTGAAAACATAGTTTAATGATTTAATTTACTTTTCTTCCAATGTTCTTGCTGGTTTCTTAATGAGATTTTCAAGTTCTGATTTAGCCATTTGTATTTGTCCATGATCTGCATTCACTGTAATTTGTTCAGTGGATTTTTGTTTTGGAGCAGAAAATAGTTTTGATTTTTGAAATAACATTTGAGGTGGATTTTTTAAAAAGTTTTCAATATCTGTAAATTAAACATTATCTTGTAATGTATGATATGAATAGTTAGATAATATATTTACTTTGTTTAATAGTAGTTTTAGATCCAACTGGCAGCATTGAATCTAATTCCGCTTGAACGTCAGGATCAAATTCCTCTGACGCTTTTAATGGTTCAGTTTTTGTCGGCGAAATGGTGAAATTAACAGGTGCATTAAGAGCTTTTTGAGCTGCTTCTACTGTACTATATTCGATAATATACTCTTGCCGTGATGGTTTGAAAATAAAATTTTTTATAATTCCGAACTGGCTAAAAAACTTTTTTGCCTCTTGTTTATCAACAATAAATTCTGCTGGCAGTTGTGAACATGTTATACTCCTAGTTTCGAGCATCTCATCTGATGCCATTGTGTTTCAATTAATCTACGTTAAAACTTTTTTAAAAAATTAAATAATTTCACGAAAATAAACAAATGTGACCGGCAAATTTACGCACTCAAAAATTTAAAATGATAACAACCGTTACAACAAATAAATCTTTTCCGAATTTCAAATTCGAATCTTCGAAAAAAATTCAAGATCAAAAAAATTTGCAAATTTTCTAATTTACAAGGTTTTTAAAGCTACTTTGCTTGCAAAACATATTTATTAATTACATTGACTGTCATTATAAATCTATTAGTCGTTTGTATTATAAAAAGGTGTGGTGTAAAGTGCAAATTCAGAAAAAATTTCTTGTGGAAAAAGTGAGAATCTTTAAAAATAATGGCGGACCAGAAAAGCGATGATTCACTTTACCCTATTGCTGTTCTAATTGATGAATTAAAGAATGAAGATATTCAGGTAAATCAAGGACACATCTTTTTTAGATTAAATACTAAAGATTTCATGAAAATTTTATGATTATTGATTTTTAACCATAAACTCTTTTTAGCTCCGATTAAATTCGATCAAAAAGTTGTCAACAATCGCATTAGCACTTGGTGAAGAAAGAACTCGAACTGAGTTGGTGCCGTTTTTGACAGAGACAATTTACGATGAGGATGAAGTTTTACTTGCACTCGCCGAGCAGCTGGGAACTTTCACACGTAAATACAATATTTTGTTTTTTTCTGGCTTCCAAAATTCTATATAAATTTTCTTAATAGATCTTGTTGGTGGACCGGAATATGCCATGTATTTAATTCCTCCTTTGGAGAGTCTGGCTACTGTTGAAGAAACTGTTGTTCGAGATAAGGCAGTAGAATCATTGCGAAATGTTGCTGCTCAGCACAGTGCACACGATTTGGAAGTTCATGTTATTCCGACACTTCAACGACTAGTTTCCGGTGAGTGGTTTACATCGCGCACATCAGCTTGTGGTTTGTTCTCTGTCTGCTATCCACGAGTGCCAGCTTCAGTCAAGGCCGAATTGCGTAATTTGTTCAGACAATTGTGTCAAGATGAGACTCCAATGGTTCGTCGTGCCGCAGCAGGCAAATTGGGAGAATTTGCAAAAGTTGTAGAAGTTGAATTTTTAAAGTCGGATTTGATTCCAATGTTTGTTCAACTTGCACAAGATGACCAGGATTCTGTACGATTACTTGCTGTCGAAGCATGTGTTAGTATTGCTCAACTCTTACAACAAGAGGATGTTGAAACGGTAATTTTTGTCAAAATTTCATTTATTGGATTAAGATTAATTTCTTTTATTTTTCTAGTTGGTTATGCCAACTTTACGACAATGTGCTAGTGATTCGTCCTGGCGTGTTCGATATGTGGTTGCTGAAAAATTTGTTGATTTACAAAAAGCAGTTGGTCCAGAAATCACAAAAACCGATCTCGTTCCGGCTTTTCAATACTTACTTAAAGATACAGAAGCCGAAGTTCGCGCTTCTGCTGCTACAAAGGTCAAAGATTTTTGCGCAAATTTAGATCCAACAAATCGTGAACAAATCATAATGACATCAATATTGCCATACATCAAGGAATTAGTGTCTGATGCAAATCAGCATGTTAAATCGGCACTTGCATCAGTCATCATGGGATTAAGTCCAATTTTTGGACGAAACAACACAATTGAACACTTACTTCCTCTTTTCTTGACTCAATTGACTGACGAATGGCCAGAAGTTCGTCTCAATATTATATCTACATTAGATTGCATAAACGATGTTATTGGAATTCAACAGCTCTCACAGTCGCTTTTGCCAGCAATTGTAGAACTTGCGGAAGACTCAAAATGGCGTGTTCGTTTGGCAATTATCGAATACATGCCATTGTTGGCAGGTCAACTTGGTCAGGATTACTTTAATCAGAAATTAAGAGATTTATGCTTCAATTGGCTTAATGATCATGTCTATGCTATTCGTGAGGCTGCCACATTAAATATGAAAAAGATTGTTCAGACATTCGGAACACAATGGGCAGAAACAAATATTATTCCTCAAATTTTGGTCATGTGCAAAAACAATAACTACTTGCACAGTAAGTCTTCTGTTTTATTCTTTTCTGCTTCTGCTTATTAAATTATTAACACATAATATTTTAATTTTTGTAGGAATGACATGTCTTTTCTGTATCAATGCATTAGCTGATGTTGTTGGAGCAGATGTCATCAAGAGATTGTTCTTACCTACCATTAAGACACTATCTACAGATCCTGTTGCAAATGTTCGTTTCAATGTTGCAAAGACTTTGTCTAAAATTTCAGCATTCTTAGATCCAGCAACAACAGATGCCGAAGTTAAGCCCATACTCGAACAACTAAATACGGATGCTGATGTTGACGTTAAGTATTTTGCATCAGAGGCAATTTCAACTATTGCAGCGAGTGCTTAAGCAACATTCTCCTATAATTGACTCGCGCAATTAGTTTATTTTAATGTTTTATATGTTGAAGTGAAATGAAAAGATACAGATGAGCAAAAAAATTTAAAAATTTTAAACAGTTTTATAATTTGATCTTTCGATTTTATAAAAACCGATTATTGAAAAATTTTGAAGAAGTAAAATATAATGATGATTAATTTAAATAGACTTACACATACTACTTCTGTTGCACTTCTTCAAATCGAGAGAAAAATGAGGAAAAATAAAATTTCATTAAACTTGTCTCGTGGAACATTAACTATCAAACAAAATATTTATGACAAGTCAGTAAAATTAAATTGAAAGAACTATAGTTGAATGTTTTATAATCAACAAATAGAAACACACATACACATGATTTCCCTGAAATAAGTAAATCAAGCATTACAATTAATTTCATTGATTAATAAGAAGAAAGCTTAATATCTTTAATAAAAATTATAATAAATCGTAATAAAACTTTTTAATAAAAAATTGTTTCAGATAAAAAAGTTTTTGTATACAAAATTCATTGAAAACGTGTATATTTTTTTCTAATCTGAAATAACTTGAACTTTCTTGCTATAAAAGTTTAATCTGTAAGTTAAAATTTTCATGACGGTTATAGTTTTCATAAAAAATAAAATATCGCTCTTACTCAAACCAATTTTATATTATTCATTTAATTCTTTGATATCTGTCTCGTTTATACTTCGTCCTGCGCTTTAAAAAAGAGAAATTTTTAAAATTTCGACAATAACATGTAATGCAACAAAATTTAAACACAAACAAACATAAACTTATTATTATTATAAGCAAAGAGAGAAATTATGGAAATATTAAATTGAGTTTTTAAAATTCAAAATTAATAATTAATTTGCATAAATTAAAATATTTTGAGTGTAAATCTTGTTGGAGTTTATTGAACTAGAATATTGACTACGATATAATGCTTAATTTAAGGTTTAATAAATGCAATTTAATTAATACTATTTGTCACACGTAACAACAAAAATTTTTCTCACATTATTTAAAATATTTTAAGTACGCATTGAGAATTTTAATATAATTTTTCGCTCTTTAAAAGTCTAAATATTGAGTGAGCAGCAGTAAGTCAACAAGTTACTCATCAAAAAATTTTCACTCAGTTTGTGTTTTAACTTCGCGCCGAACGCACACTTGTTTTTTTGTCACTGCACCTAACTATATAAATAAGGGAAAGAAAAAGGAGAAAGAGAGAAGAAAACATTTAAAAAGTGATACATATAAAGAATGCTATTAAATTAAAAATCTTCTTCTTGAAACTTAATATTATTTTTTAAAATTACAAAATGACAAAAAAAAGTTTCAATGTTTTCCACATATCGAACGATGATTCAAGGTAGCAAAAAAATAGTTGTTTATTGCACATTTTTTACTAACTAGTTTGTGTGCCTTGCATAAATGAAGCACAAAATAATAAACAAATTCAAAAGTTTATTTCAATAAAAGTGAAGCTTTATTCAATTTTAAAATAGTTAGTAGGTCTCTTATTGTAAGAGGTTATCAATCACAATCTGCTGGTATATGACAAATTTTTGTGACATTTTTATCACTCTTATCACGAATTTATTGCTCAATTAAATAATTGACAATACACGTTAAGCTGTGTAAAGCGGAGGGCTTTGATAAGACACTAAATGGGTGTTTTATAATTGAATTTTCAACTGATTGTTATACTTTGCGACTAGTATTGTTAGGTATTATTTAATCAGTGAGCTACTCAAGTTAAATTTGATATAATAAAGTTTATGATACAGTTGTTGGCTGAAGATAAACATAGTAATAAAATTATTAGAATTCGTATTACCTTTAATAAACAATAATATTTTTGTCTAGAACTACATAGTTGATGTATGTTTTCTTATGTAAGAAAAAATTTTCACAAATAATTTTTGATTTCACACGTGCTTCAACACGCAATTCCTTGACCTCAGTTTAAGAATATTATAAAACGTCTCTCTTATCACATGCATGTTTTTATGTATACGACGAGCCTATAATTGTACTAGACACAATGATAAGTCAACAACATTACTAAAGTTATTATAGAATTTAAATGTTATGTAAATTCTAAAAATATTTTTTCGTAACCGGCAGTTCATTTCTCTCCTATTTTTATACATACATAGAACGATCACATGAGAGTGAATGAAAACTAGACTTCATTATCAACAGACAAAATAAAATAAGCATGTGCAGTGCACGTTTATTATTTTTGATTTCTTTATAATCATTTATGATGTTTTTTTACGCTCTTTGATAATAAATTAATTATTTTTCTATTTTTGAAGTGGAAACAATGGAAACCGTACAAGTGATATTGAGAAAATTGACAATACACGTCTGGCGCCGA
>JACWBX010002332.1:10471-28645 GCA_014622435.1 Polypedilum pembai | reverse complement strand
AAAAGACGGCCGTTTTCCGTTTTCAAATTTTGCCAAAAAACGGCCGTTTTCCGTTTTCCGTTAACGGCTTCAGAAACCCTACATGAAAGCCAATTTTCAATGAAAATACAATTTTTATGAATGAATGGAGAGAGAAAGAGTTTCGTATGGTTATTGAGTTTCATATATATGTATCGTATATAATTTCTATAGATTTAGATCTGTACGAAAAAAAACATAGCGAGAGAGAAAAAAGAGAATTATAATCACACTAAAAATGCTGAATAATAAGAGATCTTGTATCTCATGTGAATATATGTATATCGATTTTTATTCATTCATTCAATGCTCCGTTAACTTTGTTCATGTTACAATGATTTTTCATTATTTAGAATAAAATAGAAAAGAAAGAAAAGAAATATTGTCCATTTCTATAATTCAAAAACTTTTATTTATTTTTTAATAAAGAAAATTTTCTCATGAAAACTTTGTCGCCAAGTTACAATTTATCTTCATCAATCAACATGATAAGCAGGTTAAAAAACACCTCGCAGTGCTAAACTTTGATGATTTATTGAACTGCTAGAGCTATTTATGCCAATATTACACTTTGATGTTTACATACAGATTTACAGAATGATTTATTTGCATTTAATAAACGCCGCCGCTTTAGCATTCATTTGCACCTATTTTTCTTTCTTTCTTCTCTTTCTCTTCTTACTCTCGCATGAATTAATGGGATTTTAAATTACATTTTGCGCTTGTTTTTCGCTATACCATAATGCACAAAAAAAAAGAGAAAAAGAGGCAGAAAATGCAATAATTTTTTATGGAATTAATGACAGTGCGATTGATAATTTGAATCGAGGGATTTTTACTTACATTAGTTTCAAAGTATAAATCAATGTTGTATGTCGAGCGAGAGAAGGAGATTAGGACAGAGACTTGCAGGCAGTTCGAAAGGCACTAATTTAAATCCAATTTCCATAAATTCTTTTCTTTACGATTTTTTTTCAATGTCGGTCGGTATTTAAGAAAATGCCAGCGAGACATAGATAGAGAGAAAGATTTAAATTCTTGCATAATTGCATCGACTGATTAGGCTTCTGATGTTACGCAAAAAGAGAGGAGAGAGAGCTAATGATCTGTTTTGTGCTCAAACATCAGTAATTGATTGGCGTTTAGAGCGGCTAAAATTTCTATGCAAAATGCTCTGCCAGAAGCCATGAAAACTAGAAATTTTAAAGTTGTTGCTGCTGTTGTTATTTTTCTGCATAAAATCATGTAGACAGTAGCAATTTGGTGGCAAAAAAAATCAAGAATTTCTGCATATTTCTCTGTTTTATTTGTAACACGGTAGCAGCATGTTTTCATGTGGATTTTCAAATTGAAGTCAGTAGGAAATTTGCTATTACGAGCAATTTCTTTTGTGAAAGGAACACATGACGATTTCCGTCAATTCAAATTTGCAAAAAAGCCTTATCGCATTCTGCATTGGTTGATGCAAGTATACATCATTTTACGCACGCATGCTCATTGTTTGAGCAATCGATTATCAGGCAATTGAGTTTCAATTGAAAAGCAGTTTATGCTCCTTTTGTTCGAAACTTGAACACATTGCTATCGCGAGCAAGCAGAGAATTTGAGTAGAAAAAATGATTTGACAATTATCTGCACGTTAAGTAAATTATCCTCATTCTCTCGCTCTCGGTTGATCGTGTTAGAAGCTCATTATCTGCCTTTCAAAAAACTCTTTTTTTAGTGTGTGGTGATGATCTAACTTGTATGTGATCGCGTGGATTGTTTGCTGCTTTCTTATGAAATTTAATTATAAATATGTTTCAGCTTTAATTTTGTTGCTCTAGTTAGTTTATTATAGTTAGTGAAGTTTCTAAATTTAGCGCATTTTTAAAGTTTTGAAATTGAATTTTTTACAAATTTTTCAATTTTACTGCAATTCAAAAGAAAATTTGCAATTAAAATTTTTGATTAACTCATTTTGTCAATTGAACAAGTCGATTTAGGCAGTTTATTGATCAAAATAAAATAAAAGATTTCAACAACTTGTTGTTACGTCTATATGAACATAACGTGCTATTCAATGCTTTTTATATAATTTCAAAATAAATTTTATTACACACACACACTAAGGCTAATTTCAATAATGAATAGATAACGAAATCGAATGTGCTAATTGTCAACTGTAGCAGAAAAAATAAATAAGTTCGCCTTCTTTTTTTCTTAACTGATTAAGGCGTTAATACTGAAATTTTAATGCATAATCAGGCACACGAAAAAAGTCTCATATATCGTATTATTTAGAGAAAAAAAATTAAACATGAAATGTCATTTTTAGAGAGTGAAAAACAAGTTGACAATATTCATTGTGGGACTTATATTCGCGTTTTTTTTTTCGTCACCTATGAAGCGACACAAATAATTGCGCAAATATATGTTGGTGATATAAAAATTTATGACTACTTATGAATGAGGCGAGTGAGAGAGAGAGGTAGATAGAAAAATTATTGATTTGATCAAAAGTAGGTATATTAGCAATAAAATTTGCACAAAAACACAAAAGTCAGTTATATAACCATGGACTCGAATTGAAAAAAAAAACTTATTATATTTTAGCACAACTCTCTGAACGAGATTGTGTTTGAATTGTTAATAATGAATTCATAATGATTTGGCTTTGTTTTTGTTTATTGCAATAAATTAGTTTATTAATTGATATTGTTATAAGATATGTGGGATTAGAGTAGAAGGAGATCGAGACTTGAAAAGTGTTTTGTTTAGATTGACAGTAATCTTTTTGATAGATTTTTATTATTTCTTGATTTTAGCATAGATATAGAGAAACAAAATTCAAAGTGGAACAACAACTAAAGATTCTTTTATTATTTTATTTTTAGATATTCTTTGTCCTAAACTGTTGAGAATTATTAATTATTCTGTATTCTTGTGATATTAGTCAAACTTTAATTTATTTATATTTTGATGTTTATGGAGCTTTTCGGTCATAAAGATGATTTTTATAATACTTCTTACAAGTTAAATGTCTAACAAGGAAATTATTTTTTGAAAAACTCATCAGGTTTGATATAAATAATTTTTTATCACTTGCTTTGCATATTCACCTTACATTGCAACAATTATGCAAAGTCTTAAAAATTCATTTGAACCATATTTTAAAAGGCAATTTTTAGCTTGTTTGTAATTTTACTCTATTGTGATGAAGTGTTTTGGTTTTAAAAAGAAATGCAAGAATTTTAACACCAAAAAAGATTATCCATAATTGCACTCAAAAGAAAGTCATTCAAAAAGGTAAAAAAAGGCAACTGCATTAAAAATTATCACACATGCCAGACATACAAAAGTAGAACATACCAAAATTACATCTTTCTCAAGTTCTTAAAGTCGCCAACACGGAAATCTCTCTTTCTTGGTCGAAATAGTTTGATTGTTACAACAAAAAAGAAAGAGTATGTATTTTTATGGCACAGAATGAGAGAGAAATAACAACAACAACACAAAACGAAACGAGTGATCAAAAAGGAAGGAGAAGAAGAACTTACAGACAGTAATAATTATGCAACGGAAAACAGCCACCTGATTTATGATCATTACCGAGTTCCTTTTACGATGCATCTTTCTTTCCTGCTCTCTTTTTAGGTTGATGTCAATAATTTCTTTTATACATCCAAAAATGCACAATATGCCTCTCATCCCGACATTCGAGTGGTCGACAATCGACAATGCCCTATTGCAAGTCAATAAAAAGAAGCAGTAAGAGAAGAAAAATTAATCATAAGGTGTCTTGAACTTTTTTCTTTATACTTACATTTTTGGAACCCCTCTATTTAAAAGACGATCAGTGACGGTCAATGTGTAGTTTATGAATTAAAGAGAGGAAGAAAGAAATGTGGAATAAAAACAGGTAGAGTAAAGTTTGCTGATGATGATGACTGTTCAATTATTGAGATTGTGTTTATATGGAAGGAATTAAGAAAGAAGTGTCCATGAAAGAAGCAATATTGTTCTCAAACATTTTTATGATGATTCATTTATAAGCATTTAAGAATTTCATTTTTTTAGATTTTTTTTTGAACGGCTTAAAATTGTTTAATTGTTATAACTTGAAGTTAGCTGCAGAAAGTATTTAAAATTTAATAGTTCGTTATTTGTAAATTAATAAAATGAAAATTCATTTATTTGATTATAAGCATTAAAGATTCTATTGTATGTTTTACTACCAAGTCAATTCACTTTATACACTATTCGATCAGTGTAAGTGAGTGAGCTAAAACCATAAAGCAAACTGTATGTTATTTGCAATCCAAAGTAAAACATATTTTCGCATTTTGCAGCATGAAGCGAATAAACGATAATGGTAGCTTCTCTTCTCTTCTACACACATGATGCACTTAAATGTGCCTTATGGTGAATTAATTTTTGTTAAAGGCAATTTGTATGTACATTTATTTTCTTCTCTCCACTTTTTTTTGCATTACCAGATGGTGCAGAAAATTATACGGGTTGGAGCATCAGAAGGTTGCTATATAGCCGATAATTGCATTGTATTGCAAGTTGAGCAGTTAAAAAATTGACTTCCATGAGCATCACGTACGGATGAGCGGTTAAATTAACTTTCGATCCATTTTATGTGCACTACCGCACGATTTTGAATATATTAATTTATTCATAACTCCTCTCTACCTCTTTCATTAGTGATTTTATAAATATTCAAATTCTAATTTTATATCCATGTTGATGGCTTCATAAATTAAGTGCGGAGGAAAATTATCTTTCATTAAGTATTCCAAAAGATTGCTCTCTTATGGAAATTTCTTATTTCATTCGATCTTTATCAGACATACTTTTTCCGCGAAATGAAATTTATTTTCAGTTTTATTGTTGCTTGATAAAGTCATAAAGTTGATAATAATTAGTTCACAAACTTACAGCCTCAGCTGGAATTTTGTTTTTGTTTTTATTATGAAAACGCTGAAAGTAGTAATTTTTCATCTTCAGCATTCAGCTATTAAAATTATCACTTATTTTTTTTACACTATCTGTCACAAATTTGTTTTTCATTACTCAGTCTTATTTTTCTGACGTTATCAACCAGTTGTGAAACACTTGTGATAAATTTTTATTTTAAAAACTTTATCACATAATTAATTCCTTATTAAAATGAATTTTTTACCAGACTTGACAACATTGTCAGCTCTTCATGTGTTTTTGCTAACTGTGCTGATAACTAATTATGTTGAACATCCAAGCTATCAGTGGCCACTTGACTATTTGACATCCGATCCATACTGCAGGTGAGAAAAACTTCATATCTCAAATTTTTGAAAAATAAATTTGTTAAAAATTTGCACAGAAGTGATTTAAACAAATTTTATTTTAGATCGTCAAAATGTGAAGCAAATGCTTGCACTACCATGGCTTCAGACACATGTAAGTTTGTTTATTCAAGTAGATATTCGTTTGTTACGTCAGTTCTAATTTTATCATAGTACCAAAATTTGACTACATAATTGTTGGGTCAGGACCAGCAGGATCGACTATAGCTTATCGTTTGACTCAGCAGTTTCCTGATAGAAAAGTTTTGCTTATTGAAGCTGGAGCTGAACCATCAGTGGAATCAATTGTAAGTTTTATAAGTTTAAATAAATAATTAACACAAAAAGTTGAACTTGAAAATAGAATTGCATATGTGCTGTTTTGTCATTGATAAACAACTGTGCAAACTAAATTTATATATATATTTTTTTCAAACCACTCACAATATAAAAAGTGATGAAAAATTTATATACTACATAGGTTCCAAAAATGTGGGCATTCAACTTAAATACAACTGCAACATATTATTATTTTGCTGAAAAATCAACTGATTATGCGAATGCATTTAGAAATGGAGCGGTGAGACTTCTTGAATGTCTAATTTAAAAGTTTTAATTTTAAATTTTTTTACTAGGATTGCATGTGTGGAAAACAAATTGGAGGATCAACAGGTAATGAAAAATTTACTTTTGACAGATTTAAAGTGATTTTAGAGCTGTTAACTTCTAACTTAAATCTAACTTTAAAAATTAGTGATTTCCTAATTTGTTTTTCATTTTCATTTTGAAATGATGACAGGTGTTAATGCAATGATGTATGTCTGTGGAACTGACATAAATTACAACGATTGGGCTGATTTATCTAATGATGAAAGTTGGAGCTATCGCAATATTTTACCATTGATCAAGAAAAATCAAAATATGAAAGATCTAAAATTGACTAGTGGAAAGTGTGCAGATTATCATGGAACTGATGGACCTTTGGTTGTAACAACTTCTGATTTTGATTCGAATGAGGATAGTTTATGGCCAATTCTTAGAGCTGCAGCAAAAGAAAAAGGAACAAGAGAATTAGAAGAAATCAATTGTGGTCCACCTTATACTGGTTTAGTTCAAGTCCAAACAACTGTTAATGGCGGAGAACGTGAATCTGCAGCTCGTGCATTTCTTGTTCCACTTAAAGATAAACCAAATTTCTATTTTATGAAAGATAGTTTTGTGAATAAGGTTTATTTAGAGAGAGAAAATGGCAAACTTCTTGTTAAGGGAATCAGTGTTTTAACTAAACAATCTTCATGCAAAAAAATCATTTTACAAGCAAAAAGAGAAATTGTTCTTTCTGCAGGTGCATATGGATCGCCTCAAATTCTTCTTAGATCAGGAATTGGTAGAGAAAGAGACTTAAGAACGTGCAATATTCATCAATATAAAGATCTCCCAGTTGGTCATCATCTTTCCGATCATTTTTTGACCGTTCATTATTATTTGATGCCTGGAAATCAAACGAGTACTTTAGAAAGTGCTCAAGCATATTTTGGCAATGAAGGTGGAATTTTTATTAATAATCATACTGGATATTTCACAACTTCAGGATTCAACCACAATTGGTTTCTCAACACAAAAAACAAACACTCAAATTATCCTGACATTCAAATAGCTTTTGGTGTTTTGGATCAGAATCTTATTGATGTAGAACCGTTCTTCAAAGAGAAATTTGGGTTCAAAGATGAATTTGCTGATCAATTGATAGCTCTAAATCAAAATTACTCTCTCATTCAAATTGCCAATGTACTTCTCCAACCAAAGTCTCGTGGCAATCTTAAACTTCGTGATTGTACTGATCCTTTTGCTCCACCAATTATCAATCCTAACTATCTTGATGATAAAAGAGATTATGACACTATTCTTAAAGCGATAAACCTTTTGAATGACTTTATGAACTCGAAAGCTGTAAGAAATGCTGGAATTCGTCCAGCTGATTTGAAAATTCCTGAATGCGATGTTTATAGACGAAATAGTGAAGGTTACAATCGTTGTTATATCAAATATTTCTCACAAAATTTGTGGCATCCAACTGGAACTTGCAGAATGGGATATTCATCCGACGATAATGTAGTTGATTCAAAACTAAGAGTTTTTGGTGTTAAAAAAACTTCACGTACTCCAATGTTGAGAGTTGCTGATGCTAGTATCATGCCTTTGATGACTAGTGGCAATACTCAATGTCCAGTTTATACAATTGGAGAAAAAGCTGCTGCCACTATCATTGATGATGACTATTAAATTTATGTTCATTAATTGAACTTGATAATAAACTTTCAAAATTTCTTTAAAACTTTTTTTGCATGACGTTTATTAAAGCAAAAATTCTTAATTGAGTTATTGAATTAATAACTATTTTTTAGTTCAATTCAGCCAATAAATTTACTTTAAATTGCATAATGAAATAATTAAAACTTCATGTTCACACCTTCATCGTCACATAAACACAACCTACAATCAAACTATAAATCACAGCAGCAAAAATAAATTTTTTATATTAATTATCAATAACGAGCTTGAAAAAATAATTAAAAGAAATTATTACACTATTTCCTGATTATGAACAACACTTACGAGTGAGAGTTAATGGAGAATCGGTCTTTTTATCACTTGACACTTGAAATGTGGTATTAAAAGATTAGAATTCTGAATGAAAAACTCACGTGTGGGATAATCCTCTATGATATGTATAAAAATGAAGAAGACGGTCACTTAATGAAGTGCAAGATTGTTGGGCAGCAAAAAAACAGTTGAAGGTCTCATGAGACACTTAAATGTCAGCTTTTTACATTGTAGACCACAGGAAATGCTGCCGTTTATATTGAGAATTCAATTGATTGCAAAAAAGTGGCGTTAAAAATTAATCGTAATTTATTTAAATAAATCGCACCTAATATTTTATTCAATCATTACCTACTCACTGCACTTACTTAAAAAAAATTTTATTCGATTTCTCTACAAATTGCATGAAATTGATTTATTAATTTCCATATGCCGTCTATTTGTTTTTCATTATTAATTTTATTCAAATAATAATAATAATGCCACGCGATAGCTCCCACATTTGTCCACATTTTCAGCCAATGTCAAATCATATCTGTACTCTCATTAGTCAGCCATTGAGGGAAATTCGCTTAATTGAAAGTTCATTTGACACCATTTGTCTTTCGTCTTTTGTGTATGCATAACGTAAATAAATTAAGATCATGTCGGAATGCTGGGCGAGTGAGAGCTCATATGAAAAACGATCAAGTGTATCGAATGACAAGAAAACCAAAGCCGAAAAAAAAATCTGTATTTATATGTACACATTAAGCTGAAGCGTAAAGTACTTGAACCATACACATTCTCGAGACAATAAATCAAAAAATTACTGAACCGCATAAAGCTCTTTCTTTCTCTTCTCTTGCCTTCTTGAAGTTGAGAACGATATTGGGGATAAACGAAAAAAAATTCCAATTGCCATGCTACGAACCGTGTTTAATTGAACTTGGCGCGACCTGGTGCGTAGTAGATCGCCTGTGGATGTATGCTTTAATGCTTGTTTCTTTTTCTCTCTTTTGCTGGCACTCGATGCCACGTTCCACAGGTGATTTGTAGATATTTTACATACATGACATTACTAGTTCAGCTTCAAACTCTATTTGTTATACTTTTTACCGAGAAAGAGAAGAAGATGAAGAAAATGGTCATGATTATTAGTAAAGTTTAATGAGATTATTGTTTTTAACGAGAGAGAGAGAAAGAAACTAAATCGCTATAGTCATCAAAAAATGAAGATAAATTTCTTTTTCTTTAACTTTCAATTAGCAAAAATATAAATGTACTGAAATAACGGTCATTAAATTTTTCAAATTTAAAAAATCGTTAAAATTAAAATTTCGATAATATTTTTTAAGAACATTAGCTGCCACCTTCGAGACAAATCGATAAAAAACACAACATGCATATAGACTTTTCAATGCAGTCACCTGTACAACATGATTGTTAATGATGCATTTTTCGAATATTTTTTTTATTATTTTATTGGTATTATTAAAGGCGCATCCTGTGAGTGAGTGTATCCTTTTTTAATCCTCTTCATGGTCTTTATTGGCACCTGCTTTTTTCTTAATTGTAACAGTCAAAGAAATGGAGTGGCAAAGAAAGGAAAGAAGATATTTTTCAAAAAGAAAGAAAGAAAGAAATTCCACTTCTGAATATTATTTTTTCAAATTCTTTTCTTGATCACATGTCGTAGGATGGAAGCAGCAGTTGAAGAAAGTCACTTAATAAATAATATCTTTATTACATAAAGGATGACCAAGCAGCTTTTTTTTCATTCTTCTTTTCAATAATCTTGACGCTATTCATAAAGAGAAATTTCAATGATTTGAAAATACAACTCAATTTGGAAGCAATAACAGCAGCAACTGACTGACTGTTGATTGAATTGTAAGAAGATTTCAATTTTCGGCGCGATATCCTTTAGAAGATAATATGACATCTGTATCGTCAATCATAAATGATTTTAGTTCAGTTATTTCTCTCTAAAGAGGATGTGAAAATAGTAATTTACTACAATTTATTATCATCATGCTATCTCTATGAAAATATTGTTGTATGCTCTAAATGAATTTATGTGCCATTGGAAAGAAACTAACTCTCTTGCTTGCTTGTCACATGTTGATAACACTTGGTGTATTTACCACAACTATTTTTTTTAATTTTTATTTTTATTAACCTTGTCAACATTTGATCGTGCTGGACATTACGGTACTGTAAGTGTGTGGCTTGTTGTAGATGCAAACTTGATTTGTGTATATCGCCTGTCGAGAGTTTCATGGTTTGGAAATTTTACTTATTTTATAATTTTGTAAAACTGAAGTTTAGTTTCCGAGTTAGTTTTTAACGATTTCTTTCAATATTTATTTTAAATAATCATACTGAATGAATTATTAAATAAAATTTAGTAAACTAAGCTAATTTTTAATGGTTCATAATGACAGGATAAAACATTATTTGTACTCATTTACACTCATTTAGGTCTGTTTAAATCTGTCAAAATTTAAAAACTTATTGTCACTCATGGTTCTTTAATTCTTTTAAAAATTTCCATTACATGACTTTCTGTTTACTTGCGTTTTAATATGCATACAATAAAAGTGACAACGCCGTAGTTGTAAAAAAATCTTACATGTTGTTGTTGTTAATCAAACTGTTCTAGAACGACAATAATTTAATTGTACAATGTAAAAGTTTCATATTTCCCATCACCCCGATTGCGATCGATTTAAGCATCATCATAAAAAAAGAGTGTGTGAGTGAGAAAGTGCATGCAGTTCGAGATTGAAGAGAGTGAAAAAAGGCATCAGTAAATTGCGTTTTAATAAATCGTTCGCTTGTTATAGCGATTATCAATGTGCAATTTATGTCTCCAATATTATTATTATTACTGCTGCTGCCATAGAGTGAGAGAGAGCTTACCTTGTTGTACATGCTTTATGATGACTCGCTCTCTCCCTTTCTCAATTCAACTTCACAAATCCAATTTTTCCTTTCGTTGTTGTGCAGACAATTTTCATTATAATTAATAATTGACTGCGCGCGATAGATTGGAGAAGATTCTGTTGATCGATCGTTGAATGCTTACAAGATGAAAGCAATAAATTTGATTTGATCATTTTTCGTTTGTCTGCGCGTTGCATGCAATTTGAAAGGCAGAAAGTTTTTAATAAATCACAAAATTGTGCAATTTTTACTCTCCTTTTACGCGAGTCTTTCTTGGACTGTCAACGATTCTTAAAGTCGGCAAACTTCAAACGAGAATTTCATGCTGGATTCTTCTGAATTTCGATTGAGTTTCTTTTTCGCGTTTGTCGTTCAGTTGCTGCTGCTCAAATTGTTATTAATTTAATGAGATATATTATTGTGCAATTGAAATGTGCTCGCATATAAAATAAATAAAGTCGCGATAAATCACGAAATGAGAGCGAATTAAATTTTCTAAACAGTGAGGGAAGAGAAAAAAAAATCCTTTAATTGAAATTAATTAGCGTTAATTAATTGCCATCGATGGTCTCACCATTTAGCGACAGCTGTAAGCATAAAGCTCTTTACTGTTGCTCTTAATGGCATGTTAATGGAGTGCAAAACTTTTACACAAATCAGTCGTCGTTTGTTGAAATGCACCTAACTTGACTGCCAACTGACATTTAATATATGTTGCATATTAGCCTCTCACTCATGTAGTGTGTGAATTATCTTATTAATGAATTGGCAGTGGAATTTTGATGTTTAATTAGCGGTCATGTTGACTATCTACCTTGCTACTCTAATGAGTCAACAAGTATGCTAGTGTTTTCCTTAATTTAATTTATTTATTGATCTCACTTACCAAAACTGATTTGCTTTAAAGCTAGTAAATAATTGAATGCAATTTATTTGATGATTGTGAATTAAAAATAAAAAATTTTATTCCAAAATTAAGCTATTTCAGAATTCTTATTTTAAAAGCTCATTTAATTTGTAAATAAATACAGTTTAATTAATAAAAAAACACAATTAGTAGGTCATTAGTAGGTGTGCAAAGAGGATCGTATGAAGAAGAAATGATAAGAATTTTGATCTCTTTTTCTGCTTATCAGTTTCTAGTATGATGAAGTTCAAATGAAATGTTTTGTAAAATATTTAAATTGATAAGACCAGATAAGAAATAAAAATAATTTGATGAAATTTTACACTTTTTTAAGTCTATCAAAAATTGTTATTAATTTAAAAGATCATTAAATTTTTGGAAGAATTTCTTTCATTAAACATTGATAATTACATTAAAATTAATTCATCATAATATTCTTGATATGAAACATCTTACTTATCTAAATTTTATCTTATAAAGAAAATAAACAGTTAGTCTACACGTGTAGATAAAAAAATATAGGAAGTACTTAGTCTTTGAAAGGTAACGATGAATAATAGTCAAAATAAAATTCAGCTAAAATTATACTTGTTAGAAATTTCGTTATTTTTGTTCAATTTTGCAACGGCTCTGTCATCAAGTTTGTTAATCAATCAACTGCTAAAACAATCATGTATTCTGTTTAATTATGAAAAGTCATTGTGTGATATGATAAATGAAAATAATAGAAGCACTATTGAAATTGAGGAACAACTTCAACCTTATGTCGCAGATATTACTTTGATCAAAAATTTTCTCGATGCAATTGCTCCAGCAATTTTACAATTATTTCTTGGATCATGGTCAGACAAGTATGGAAGGAAGAAAGTGATGAATATTGTAGCTATTGGATATGTTTTAACTTACACTTCAGTTGCTGCTGTTTGCTATTATTCAGACAACATTTATCCATTAAATCCATGGATTTACATCATTTGCTTCATTCCTATGAATTTTTTTGGTGGTTTTGAATCAATTTCTACTGCTGCAATTTGTTACGTAACTGACACTTGTGAAGAAGCAAAACGATCATCGCATTTTATAATCATCGAATTTATAAGTGTTTTCAGTTTTATTTCTGGAGCTTTATTTTGCCCTTTCATTCTAGTAATAACAAGTTCTACAACTGTATTTACAATTGCAGCTGTTTGTACAATTTTTGGCTTATCAATCGTGACTATTTTTGTTGACGAATCTGTGCAAATAATTGATGATTCATTATCAAGTTTTAAAAGTGTATTATCAGCAAAACATATAGTTGAAATGATTGAAACTTGTTTCATGCCGAGATCCCTTTATGGACGATCAATTTTATTAAGTTTAGTTACAATCATGGCATTTAATAAATTCACAAGTGGCTGTTGGAAAAATGTTGGTTATTTATATGGGCGTGAAGCATTTAATTGGACTTTGGAAGATTTTAGCTTTCTTCTAGCATCAAATGTAGTCATTGCATTTTTGGGAACTCTTTTTGCAATGTCTGTATTTAAAAAATTCTTTGGATTCTCTGACATTATTTTGATAAGTTTTGCGATCTTTGGAAACTTTCTTGATTTTATTTTAAGAACATTTGCTAATCAATCTTGGCAAATGTTTGCAATATCACTTATATCTTTTATGGAATTAATGATTCATCCACTCTGTAGATCAATAATTTCCTCAATAATTTCAAAACATGAGACGGGAAAAGTCATGAGTTTTGCATCATCTATGGAATCACTCGCAATTGTCATTGCACCACTAATTTTCATCACACTTTATGAAGCAACTTACAAAACGTTCCCTGGAGCATTTTTCATTCTTTGTGCTGCTGTATGTTTTATGAATTTATTCATAGTTATTTATGTGATGATAGTAAAACAAATAGCTTCTAATATAAAGGAAAAATACACTGAAATTGATTAAATAAAACAATAAAAATATGAGATTTTAACTGATAAAATGAAAAATATAAATAAAACTTCTTAATTGTTCATTATGTGAATAATATTTTGATTAAAAGACTAAACAAAACTTGTAAACCTCAATAATATGAACATTTTTCTGATTTTTGTCAGTTTAATATTATCGATGAACGAAAATAAAAGTGATTCTAATATGAGTCAATTAAAATTATTTTTATTAGAATTTTCAATATTTCTTTTCAATTTATCAAATATGTTAACATCACCTTTATTGATAAATCAGTTGCTAAAACAGTCATGCATTCAATTTGGATATAAAAGATCATTGTGTGATGTGATAAGTGAAAATGATGATAGAACTGCTAAAATTGAAGAAGAGCTTCAACCACATGTAGCAAATATTAAAGCTGTGATTACTGTATTGAATTCAAGTGTTCCGGCAATTTTACAACTTTTTCTTGGGCCTTGGTCCGATAAACATGGACGAAAGAAAGTGATGAATTTTTCAGTTTTTGGAAACATTTTGACACAAACATCTGTCGCTGCAGTTTGCTATTATTCAGATAATTATAATAACCTACCAGCATGGATTTTTATTTTGTGCTATATTCCTGTGAATTTTCTTGGTGGATTTACATCAATATTTACAGCAACTCTTTGTTACATAAACGACACTTGTGAAGAATCAAAGAGATCATATCATTTTACAATAGTTGAAGTTATGATGGTGACGAGCTTGTTTTCTGGTGCTCTACTGTGCCCTTTTATTCTAACGATGTCAAATGCCACAAATGTGTTTTCAATTGCTACTATATGTACAATTTTAGGCGCAATTATAGTTATTTTTTTCGTTGATGAATCAGTTCAAAAGATTGAATACTCATCATCAACCTTACAAAGTATTCTCACGACAAAACACATCACTGATATGATAAGAACTTGTTTTAAGTCTCGAATTCTCTGTGGAAGATCAATTTTATTGAGTTTGATTGCAATAATGACTCTAACAAGATTTGTTAGTGATGAAGAGAAATGTATTGGTTATTTATATGAAAGATTTGTTTTCAATTGGACTTTAAAAGATCACAATGATTATCAAGCTGTCAGAATTATAGTAAAAGTTGTTGGAACATTTTTTACAATGTCTGTATTTAAAAAGTTTTTTGGATTATCTGATATTGTTTTAATAAGTCTTGCAGTGTTGCAAAATTTCATTGACAATATTTTTAAAGCATTTGCTTATCAAACTTGGCATATGTACGCATTGTCATTGATATCTTTTATGAAAATGGTAGTTCATCCACTTTGTCGATCGATAATTTCATCAACAATTGCTAAAAATGAAATAGGCAAAGTTATGAGTTTTTCATCATCAATTGAGTCACTTGCAAATATTATTGCACCTACAACTTTCATTACAATTTATGAAGCAACTTACAAAACTTTGCCAGGTGCCTTTTTCCTTATATGCGCTGCAGTTTGTTTTGTTACTATAATCATTGTTTTCTATGTAATGATATTAAAAAATATTCAGCAAAATATCAAGGAAAAGTATTCAGAAATTGATTGAGAATTGCACAAGCTGTATTTAAGTTCTCGCTATCGTTAATACATTTATTATATCGTAAATGCAGTCAGTCATTCTTTCTTTTTAAGATGTCTCAACATGCATGCATTTCCGCTACAACGAGTTCTGAACGAGCAAGCACTTATGACTTTTGATGGCGCATAACAGGCGAGCAACATTGTTGTAGGATTTAACAACAAACGAATATGATTTCTGCCACTTAAAAGACAGACATTTTAATAATGAAACTTTATGGAATCGCTAAAATAACAGCAGCAGCTTATATTAAATTAAATTAAATACCTATATAGCTTTAAGCGCACTTTTCAATCGCTGAGATTGTCAGCTACTAACTTGTGAGAAAATAATTTCTTTAAGTACATTGAGTCACTTCCATAAATGAGAATGTTTTCAAGCAATTAAAAGTTTTTGAATTTGCATACACATGTAAGTACATGAGTAATAGTCATTAAGCCATAAAGAGTCACAATGCTTTCATTGAAACAATGTTGTGACAATGATAATAAAATTGTTGATTTTATTTTTAAAGGCTTGTAAATTAATTTTTATTTTAACAGCTTTTGTAAATTTCATTTAAATTTTACAAAAAATAATTAAAATTTTTTATAACGGATTATTTATCGCAAAACTTCAAATAAATTCATGGAATAAGTAAAAAAGCAGTTGTTAGAGATCAGCATGATTTAAACACATGCATAATGTAATCTTTAAAGCAAGAGGAAATCTAAATGAAAGAGCGCACAGCAGCAATAATTTTCTAACCAAAACAGCAACAATCTTGTAGAAAGAAAGAGAATTCCATAGAAATGAGGTTTCAGCACAATAAATTTTCTCAACAGGCAATGCCTTTGTTTCATCCTTGTTACACCATAATGCACCTGTTATACGTTACAAGAGAAAAATTTACCTGAACATCACTCGTTTATGGCTTTTCGATATTTCATTTCGATAAGTTGATTGTGCATTTTATAGTTCTCTCTTACACAACATTTTACTCTAAATTTATTATTTCAGCATGAAAGAGTTTAATCGCAAAAGCTGATTTTTGATGTTTGAAACTTCATCGCATACAATCTGTGAGTGAAAATTCAATGCATGTATGCGTGAGTTAAGTATAAATGATATTCCATCAAGAGTCAGATTCTTTCTTCTTTTTGCTTCACTAAATCCTTCGAACATTGATCTGATTATGATGATAAAAGTGAGCATTATAGTTTCAGGACGAATTTATTTATTTCTTTTTTCTTTCTCATAAATGTATGTCAGCAAGCAAAATATCGTATAGTATCAATTTCAAGGCATTTGCATTGGCGACAACATGTGAGGAATAAAACCTCCAGACTCTTATTTTGTGTGTTTTCACTTCAGTGGGATTCATCTGCTGCATTGACACAATTTTTTTAAAAGAAATAATGGAAAATTTAATTTATAAATGTTAATAAAAGAACTTAACTAATTTAATTTCTCTTAGAAGTTTTTAATTGCAACTTAACTCAGTTGTCTTCTGTTTTTAACAATAATCATAAATTAAATTAATTCACCATCATTTTTGAAATGATTTAATAAAAAAAATTTAAGTGAAACGAAATTTTTTAATTTTTTTCTTTAATTTATATTTATAAATTGAGTTAAATATAAATTTTTCTAATGATAAACAAATATAATTTAATTTATATGCTATTCTTAAGCAAAAAATGTATTTAAATTAATTTGTTTACAAAACTTCTATTATTTCTTAATACAAATTTATTTCTAATAAAAAATGTTAGCGTGGTCAAATACTCTCACACGTTTGCCAAAGGAGTTGCCGTTGTTGCTGTAATGATAATTAATTCGTTAGTATTTCTCCGCTGATGGCAAAGTGCAGTTGATTGTTTTAAATTGATATATAGAGAGAGATATATAAACACATACCGAAAGAGAGCGAGAAAGAGAGAGATAAAAGGCAATCTACAAGGCATAATACTTTAATGTCAATCTCTATTCATCTCGTGATCTGTTAATGTCAGTTAATATTCCATTAAGAGCACCACAAAAGGGAGGCACAGTAACATATAAAAATGAAAATTAAGAGAAAAAGAGCCACAAGAGTTGTTATCGAAGAAATAAATCTCTTCTTGCATACATTACTGAAATGTTCTGTTTCATTTGGCTTCCAGTTCTCTCTCTCTCACTCACTCTTCGAACGAATGAAAATAAATATATTTATACATATTTTTTGTTTTCGTCAGACATTCGCCTGTTAAAAGCAAACGATCGCGAAGAGAATCAACATTTTATACATACTCATGAAACTTGATTTAAAGAGAGTAAAAAAATATGTACAACAGATCATGAATGATCCATAAGACTTTTAATTAAAAGACTTTTTTCTTTTATGATTTATTCAAATTGATTTCATTCAAAAAAAGAGAAATAATTTGATTTATAATTGATAGAATTGAATGAAATTCTTGTCTACTGAATTGAATTCCTTCATTTTTAATTTGTTTGATTTGATTGATAGATTTGACTAGTTGTGAGAAGAAACAATAAAGTATTTTGAGATTTAAAGGTTATAAAGATGATATTTTAATTAAGTTAGTGCTTTTTGCAGAATTTTGCAAGCCTTTTATGTTAAAAATTGTGTCTTTTCTTAATAGTTTCATTATGTTTATAATTTGAAATTTGATTACAAAATTGTCACTTTAAGAAATTATTTATCCAAAAATTACTTTTTAAATCATAATTCTTTAATATTTAATGCTTTTTTTTGTGAATGCTACTTCAATTTCTTCTTCTTTTAAAATTGAAATTTAATTAAAAATTCTAAAGGGGAAAAATTTCTTCATCATGACTTTTTAAGATCTCATCAACATCACTTTAATACACCAT
>JACWBX010002331.1:10325-23902 GCA_014622435.1 Polypedilum pembai | reverse complement strand
TGACTAAATTTGTATTAGTTTAAAAATGTTTAGATTTAAAATCTTTCTTATTGAGTTATTAAGCTATTAAACCGCAATCAGTAGTCAAAATCTGTTGTAGAATTTAGCCAAAAGCTACAAAATAGATTCTTCTTTGGTATCATTAAAACGTTATATTTTTCAAAACTTCAAGTTAAAACTTTTATGAATTATTTTAAAATTGTTTATGTTTTCGTAGCTGATTTTGGATTTTTAAAATTTTAAATATGGAGTTTTAAAACTTTTATGTCTAAACAGTTGAAACAGATAGATTATAACTTTATAAGATTTAATTCTCAGGTTTAGCAATAGAAGGAAAACTCGAACTTGATTCTGATCCCTTTTCTGCTTACAAAAATCAGACTAAAATAATTGTTCTATTTTAAAAAGAGTCAAATCTCTTGTGTGCATGATTTTTAGTGACTTTGTTTAATTTTTTGAATTTGTTTTTGATTATTTGTGATTTTTCGTCTTTTTATGATTTTTTTAAAAGTTTTCATTTGCATTTAAGTTTATTCTACAAAAATGTTTCTTTAATAAGATAAACTAATCGATTTTTGTATTTTGTTGAGTTTTAAAAATTTTTTTCAGCAATTAACAAATTTTTGGTCATTGTTAATACTGAATTTTTCGAGTTTTATAGTCAAATTAATAATTCTAAAGAAAACTTTTGAAAATTTTATGATTATTATATTCGTTTAAGCAGCAATAAGGAAAACTTCGATAAGTTTTATTTAGATCTTGTATATTTTGGAAAAATTCAAAATATTTCTTTTTTTATTAGCGTTTTCATAATTAGCAAAAGTTTTAAGAATTTTTCTGATTAAATTATTTGTTTTAATATTTTATAGATCTATGCTCAATTTTCAACATGAGACTGTATGTAGTAAGTTAACCTTATGCTTCTGTAATTTTCTCTTCTTTTTTGCAACCCTTCTACATCTTGCTAAATTTCCTTCTTCTTATGAAAAAAAAAATGTTTTTTTACTGCTTGTTGCAAATTTGTGTAATAATTTCATTCACGTTGATTGAATAGTTAAAAAGAAATATTCTCTTGAAATATTTAAAATTGAAGAGTGAAGGGTTGTTGAGTAAAAAGTATGAAGGTCAAATGAATTTTCTTAGACAAAAATTCATCAATGTCTGCTGCATTGAATAAATTTATTAATTTTTTAATGTATTTCCTTGATTGAAAAGAGAGAGAAATGTTTCTTAAAAAAGGGTTATGGAAGTTATTGAAATTCCTTTTTATAGCTTCCATTATGAATTCTTTAGTGTTATTTATGTAAATTTTAAGGAAAATTTTTGTTATAATTGTGTTTTTCAACTATCGTGAAGCGTTCACTGATTTCTAAATTGGAATTCCTTAAAATTACATTTCCTTACAATCAAAAATATTAATTAATTTAATTCATAATGAAAAATCAATTTCATGAATTTTTTGTTGCTTTTTATTTTTGATTGTCGATAAATTCTTTTTATCTTTGAGTCATTTTTGGGATGAGTTGAAATTTTCTCTTAATAATTAATTGAATGAAAATTTTTGAGTTAAAATTTTGATTACTATTGCAGAATTTTGAGTGATTTGAGTATGGCCAAATCGAGTTTGTGTGAGTTTGCAAAAATGAAATCGTGAGTGGTTTGTTTGATGTTTGATGAAAATTTCTTTTTTATGATGCTATGAAATATTAAAGAAAATTATTTTGAAAATAAAAAAAGTTTGTTGTGAAATTTCATTTAAAATTTTTAAATGGTTATTAAATTTTAAGGCCTTAGAACTTTTTGACTTTTTTGATTTAATTTTGATTTCTCTATAAAAATCAAAATAATTCAAAGAGTCAAATTAATAAAATTTAATTTGGGTAAGATCAGAAATTGAAATTTAAGATTCTGAATTTGAAAATTTATTTTTTGAATTTTGATGCCATTTGAAATTGTGTAATTAGGTAGATAGACATTTTCATTTGGAGCGTTTTGTACATAAACTGTTACAAAATATGAAAACGTAGATTAGAAGTTTTTTAAAGTTTTTTTACTTTTTAATGGAATTTCTATTTCCTGTTTAGATTTCAAATGTATTTTAATATTAAAAAAGATTTTCAGAATATTTTATGTCAAAAATGATTTAAAATTTTTTATGTTTAGAGCAAAATGTACTTGAGATGTTTATTTTTATTAAATTAAATTAATTATCATTAACAAATAATCATCATTTTGAACTCTTGGAAAATTTGTGAATTTTCATGAGTTTTTCAAAGAAAAGATTTGACAATTTTACTTTTACTTTTAAAATTTATAAAAATTTTATAAAAAAATTGAGTTTCAGCAAACTATTCACAAAAACAAAAATTTTGTCGAAATTAGTTTGAAATTTTTAACTATCATAATTTTTCGATATTTATTTTAAAAGAATTTCCTATTTTAGGAAAGAAAAAGTGTTTGTAGATTTAAGAAATTCATTCGGCGTTATTAGCGAACTTATAGAAAATATTTTATTTTTAAATATAATTTTTCAAAGGTTTGTAACTTTTTTTGATACCAAAATTATTTTTTAATTTTCATTAATATCTTTACTTTCTTTTAAAGACTTTGTTTATAATTCTTGATTATTTCATAAAAAAGGCTTTTGTTAGTTAATGTTTATACTAATAAGAAAAACTATAAATTTCAATAAAATGAGATCAAACAAAAATCAAAAGTATCAAATTTGAGATCAAAAAGTTTCATAAATTGTTATTTCTATTTCGAACTTTACCGCAAATTTTTTCATGACTTTGAAAGTTTTTTTAAATTTTCGAAGAATTTCTAAAATCTTATTTTTCATAATCACCAAAAATTTTCATCAAACTTCAAGGTTTAACTGTGCAATTATTTTATTTTTACTGCACAATTAAGTTAAAAATTTAATTTTCATCAATTAATTTGAGAAAACTTTTTATTTAGTGTCATTTTTAGAGTAATAATTGTAAAATTCAAAGTAAATTATTGAACTTTGAGTTTTTGACTGGAAAAGGTCATTGATTAAAAAAATTATAACGAAATAATTAATTCAAAAATTGAAGCGACATTATCGAGATAAAAAAGCTAGTCAAAGCATGACTAGGAAATTTTTAAACTTTTTTTTGTATTTAACGGCAAGTGTTTGCAAGCAGATTCATCTTAAGCAAAATTTATTAATTCCAAATTCATCGACAATCAATTTTGAAATTGTAATAGAAAAATTTAATTAATTACATCCAAACCAAAAGTTGATGAAAAATTATTTCAAATATCAAAAAGCGTATTTTGTTTGCTTTGTTAAAAGATCCTTTGTGTGTAAATGAGAGAAGAAAAAAAGATTTAAAGAAAAGAGAGAAAAGAAAGAAAATTTTTAGAAATAATAAAAAAAAATCTTAAAAACTAAAATTTAAATAATAAAAAATAATTTTTTTTGACATTTTAGCGTCAAAAAGAAATCGCGACAAATTAAAAGAAAAAATTTCAAAAAATAATAATAAAAAAGAAAAGAAGTTTTAAAAAATTTTAAGTTAAAGTTAAAACGCACCTTAAACATCAAATTGAATTTTGTTTTTGCCTAAATATGCATGATTTCAAACTTTAATTACTTTTTTGTTGGACATTCTGAAGAGATTTTCTTGTGCACAATTTTTCCTTGAGTGGGTGAATGTGTGCAATAAACAAAAAACTTTTTCCTATGAAATTTTATTAAAAAACTTCTTCTGCCCTTTTTCCCCGGTGCGTTTGAAATGTTTTTCTTCAGAAACTTTTACTCTCTTGTGTGTGTTGTGCAATGTAATAATAAATTCAAAAAAATTCATAAACTTTGAGTATGTTTCTAATAAAAGTAGTCGTGCATGAAAGAAGTGAAGTTGCTTACGTACAACAAGAAAATTCTCTTCATAAATAATTTTTTGAGTGCATAACTTTTTCTTGTTTTATGTGAGTTTAAGAAAATTTTCTTCTTATTTTTTGTAGTCTAAATTTGAGCACAACATCATACGTAGGCAAAAAACACTGCATAAAATATTTTCTCTCATTTCAGGTGAGCTCAGTGGAAGGAGAAAGAAAATTTGTGAGGTTTAATTAAGAAAAGTCGATTAGAAATTGTTTCAGTTGGCTTCGAGGTTTGTTTGATTTTTGTTTTGTCTAATAAGTAATTTTTCGATATTTCTTTGGAATTTCTCTGTCGAATATGCGAGAAAGTTTTAGTTTTTTGATTTTTCAGCACAAGGTTTCTTTGAATTTCTTTTATTGATGTCTTTGAAATATTCAGATTAATTTAATCACAGTCTAAATGTTCTTTTAGTTTGCTTTTTAAATTCCATTTTATGACATTTTTGAATTTTTTGTTCTAAAATAAAATTTTGTGTATTTTCATTTTCTTTTCTCATACTTAAGTTACTTTTTATTGAGTCTTGAAATATTTTATATTTTAAATTTTTTATTTCAATTTATGGAATTTAAAGCGTTTAATTTTTTTCTTTTTCTCTATCGTTTGAGCTAAAATAAATATTTTGAACTATTTCAAATTAAAATTAATATCTTTGTCTTTTTAATAAATTACTTTTACTCATTAATTGATCTATTTAAACTAAGTTCAATGAATTTTGAATTTTTTTATTATATTTTTTGTCTGCTTTGAATTTTGCTCTCTTTTTCAGTTATAAATTTTTAGTTTCTATCTGTTAGCTTGAAAAATTTGATTTAGGATTTTGTATTTTCATATCTTTATCGAGTCGAAGGTTTCTTTTAAAAGCAACTATTAAAGCGTAATTTAAGAAATGCTTTATGAATTTTTGAACTATTTTTAGATTTTATTTTGCATTTCTATTGATTTTTATCAATTTAAATTTTTCTTTGCTATTAATGATTTTCTTTTACATTTTTCAATTTTCAATTGTTTATTATGAATTTAGCATTATAGATTTTAAATTTGATATTTCTTTGATTTTCTTTTACCAACACTGTAAATTGACCATTTTCGATTTTAATTGATTGAATAAAACTTTTTGAATTCTTTTTCACGATTTTAACTAATTTTTGAAAACTTAACAAAATAGGTTCAACAATTTGTTTGCTCTGAAATGTTCCTGAAGGTTTTCTGTTTTGAGCACCAATAAAATTGAATATTTCAAAAGACATACAATAGCTTTTTTATTAGTTTTTTTAATTTTTCCCTATTTTAATTGAATTTTTGTTTTCATTTCAATTTCGATTCTATAGCACAGAATATATGGAAATTCTACAAAAATTTCACTGAAGTTATACAAAATTTTTAGCATTTTTGTATCTTGCGAATTTCAATGCTTACTCCAATATATTCTGTAGAATTTTCATATGTTCTGTGCATCATATCTTTTAGTTTATTTACGCAATTGATATGAAAAGTCTTTTAAATGTTCAAAATCCATTTTATGTTGTTTTACAAAATTGTTACTCATTGCTATAAAAAAATACTTGATAGAAAAGATTTCTCAATATTTTTCGTATGATTTTTTATCACTAAAATTAGTTTCCTAAAATTAGACTAAAAATTAAATTTTCTTCAGTTTTTACCCGTATTTAAAAAAAATAAAACTATTTTCTCTGCTTTATAGTTTAAAATAGTCATTTTTGAAAACACAAAACCAGTTTTGAACAAAATATTGTGTGAGTGGCGTAATTATCAATAAATTTTCATCTTATTCTTTTCAAGTGGTTTGTGAATGAAAATGTTTAAAAAGGGGACGAATGAAGTAAAATTTATATCTTTGTCTTTAAATCATTTTCTTTTTTATGTGTTGTGATGAATGTGCGCTAAAGAGAGGGTGGTAGCGTGTGGTTGAAACAGCCATTTGGAAAAAAGACATTCGCGGAGATTTTTAAGATTTATTTCAGAAACTTTGTCAAGCATGGAACATTTTTATTGGCGTTATTTATTGCTGTTTCTCTCAAAGAAACAAAAGAATTTTTTTTTCTTTCTTTTGTGTGAAATGTTTTTGGAAAATTTCCAAGAAGGAAATTCATTTTTGGCAATTTTTTATGACTTTCACTTTTAATTTTCTTTTGATTTAATTCTTTGCTCAAAATAATGAATTTATTTGCTGAATTTTGAATCTTTTTCTATTTTCTAACAAATGAAAAATTTCACTTTTTGTGATTTCTTGTCATTAAGTGAAAAATTTCAATTGTTAGATTTTATTTTGTAACTTTTTGTCATTAAATTCGGATTTTGTTTAACAAATCTTTTTCTAATTTCTTTATAAATCAAAAAATCAAACAAATATAAAATCAATCAATGAATTTTTATATTGTGATTTTGAATTTTTTAAATTTTCAAAGAAAAAAATTATTTCAAAAATCACCAACACTGATCGATAAAAATTTGAATGATTTGTGTTTTGTGAAATACATTCGATGATTTTAAAGTTTTCCCAAATAATTTTTTTCAATTATTAAAGAAACTTTTAATAATTTCATTATTTTAAGCAAAAAGAATTATAAGAAGTTCTGAGTTTAGCTAATGGGCTTTGGAAATGTTTTTGTGAATTCCCTTTTTATTTCTTGTTTGAAATTTTAAAATGTTTTGAAATTTCGATTTATTAGTTTATAATTTTTAAATTAAGTTTTCTTATTTTGATTCTAAATTGTTTAAAAATGAAATTTCTTTTACTTTAAATTTTAAATTTGTGTCTGAAGTTGTGAATTTTTTATTAATTTATTGATTTTGAGAGAAATTTTCCGATTTATTTCAAATTACAATAGTTTTCATGAAAGTTTAGTAAATTTGTCTATTTTTGCAATTTCTTTGATGAAATTTAAAACTTTTTTCAATTGTTCCTTTTTCAGTTAGTTTGTAGCCATAACCGCTTGAAATATTGTTAATTTTAAATTTTTTTTTAATTTTCAAGTGATTTCGTAGTTTACGTAACAGCAATAAATTAGGAAATTTCATAAATAGTTCGATTTCAAATTCATTCATCAAAAATTTTTCCTTTTTTTCTCCAGAAAAGTCTCAGGAGAATTTTTTATTATGAGAAATTTGAAAAAATGAGAAAATTTAATTTTCTCAAAGAATAGAAAAATGAAATTCGAGACAACTCAAACACAGCCATTTATGAATTAAAATAAAAATTATCAAATAATTCCTTTTCCTACTTTAAAAATAAATTCTTTTCTCTTTTAATCATTAGATATAAATATATAAAATTCTCTCTTTTAGCATTAATATAAAACTAATAAAATATTAAATTAGTCTTTAGTCCATTTTGATTTTTGCATTCGTAAAATAATAAAAATATACTCTTACTCTAAATTTGATTTTTTAATAATTTTACATTTTTTTTTTTGTTTTGAAAGTGCCAAGTTGTCTCTTTTTATACTAAAATATTATTCTTTTCTCTAAGTAATATTAATTTTTGGAATGACGCTGTAGCTTTAAGAGAGAAAAATTTGAGAAATCTTTTCATCGAGTATTTTTTGTGAAATTTTAACTTTGAATTGTTTTTGTTTATAGAATTTTTGCGAAATTGAAAACTTTTCAGCAATATTTTTAAATATGAATTTGACACTTTTTTTAGATTATTTAAAATTGTATATTAACTTTAAAGTGTTCGATTTTAAATTAAATTAAATTTAATTTTTAAACTTTTTTATTTCCCCAACAAAACCTTGTGCTGATTTTAAAAATATATTATTTGCAAATACATTACCAACTAAAACGTTTTCCATTCACATAAATTTTTCTTTTATTATTCTTCATAAATTTTCTCTTTTCTATTCACTTCACACTTCATTTTGAATTTCATATAATTTTTAAATATTTTTAATATGGCTGAAAGAAAAGAAAAGAAAAGTTTTAAAACGATTAGTAAAAGAATTATTAAAAAAAATTAAAGAAAAAAATCTTAAAATTAAATTTAAAGTTAATAAAAATAAAGTTTTGATATGTGAGTTTAATAGAATTGGTGTGATTAGATGAGATTTTAATTATTGAACATTTAGAGAATTTTTGGATGAATTTTAAAATTTATAAAGAGTTATTTGAAATTTGTTTAATTAGTATCAGACAAGCGATTCCCTTGTGGCCGTTGTTCGTGTTTTTTGATTCTGTATTTTCATATTTTAGATTCAAAAATTTTTCAATTTTCTAGACAGTTTTTGAAATTTCTAAATATTGAAAATGTATTCAATACTTTTCGTCATTTAGTGTAAAATTTAGATATCTTTAGAAAAGCAATCATTGAAAAATAGTTAAAAATCAAAAATTCACATAGAAGAAAGTGTCAAAACCAAGGGGTTAAAACTCTTGGTAAGCAAAACATATAATATACAATGACATAGCAATAAGTCATTGATATTTTTGATTCTTTAATAGAGCTCGGACTCCTTGGTCAAAACATTCAATATTTTTGATAGCTTTTTTGAAATTTAAATAGAATCTTTGATTTCTTGATATTTTCACTTAATGAAGTTTGCATCCTTTGATCTGAAATATTTTTAATTATTTCTCAATTATTTTTCAAATTTTAAAAATTTATAGTCAATAATTACTCAATTATTTTTAAATTCCCAGAATTTGATAATTTTCTTGTCGAAAAGATATTCCCTTCAAATTCAATAATTTTTTTTGACGTGACCTATTGTAACTTAAAAATAATCGTCAATAAATTTTTAGTGACAAATATTTTTTTCTCTTATATTTTCATCCTTGGTTTTCTAGCTTTATATTTCTGTGGAAAATAATAAAAAAAGATTTCTTTGTTAATTCTTGCAGTTAATCTTGTTTTAAATATTTTTTACTCAAAAATATCAATTTCATCATTTTCTTCTAATAAAATTTTTATCATTTCAGAAAAATTCATTTTTGTCATCATTGTATGTTAGAAATTATGAATAAAATCGTGTCTACCTCTTTATAATAAATTGATTGTGCTATTGTCAATTAAAAAATATTTTGTAATATTTTTAAAATAAAAATATGGCTATTTTTACTCTTTGTGTATAAATAGAAAATTTTCACTTTAAATTTGTCACTTTTTAGTATTTGCATGATTGATTTATGTGCTATTTAACTAAATATTCTTAAATATAAAAAAAGTGGATTTATACTTATGACACAGTTTAACTTTTATTTGTGATGTGTGTGTTTCTCCTTTATGTGTGTTATGTATGTATATTTCCCGCTAGCTGCATTTGATATTTTTATTATTTTTAAAAAATGACAATTTTGTATTTGTTTGTCGCATATTTTTTTTGTTTATTTTACAGACTCGTTGTTTGATTATTGTGCAATGAAAGGGAAGTTTGAAGTTGCTGATTTTAAATTTCTGTGCTGAATTTGATAAAAACAGATTTTTGCTTATTCTCTTAGGTCATGAATGTTTAAATTTTTCTCATTTCTCCAAGTTTGGTTTGAGTTTTTCTTCTCCTAATTTCCCCTTTCAAATGTTTTTTTAGTATCTCAAAAATTTTATTTCTAAACATGAATTTTTCATTTTTACACCAAGTAATGAAGTCTCTCTTTCTCTTATTTATCGTGGGATGAGAATTTCTCCTCTATTAAGCTTCATTGTGTGTGTTATAAAAGCCGAAAAGTTTCTCATATGTGTGATGCGACAATCATTAATGTTGATGATGATGATTATACATACATTTAAATTTTCCTTGTATCCTCCTTGTGTTGAATCTTCTCCCATTGATGCTGCTGCTGTTGCCGTTGAATTTTGAAATTTTGCATTTTTTTTACTTGTTTGTTGTGAATTTTTTAGCCGCATTTTTAAAACAATTTATTTTGACGCTTTTCCATCGCATTTTTGGAAATTTAAAATTTTTCTCTAATTTGTAATTTCTCACATTTTTCTCTTCATGCTGGCGCCGTTCAAAGTTCGTTGAGTTTGAATAAAAAAGAATTTTTTTTGTGTATTTTGTTGTTTCCTCTGTGAAAATAAAAGATGGCGTCTTAAGACAATTTTCCGTTAGAATTTGATTCTCTTCATTTCTTTTTTTGTTTTTGTTTTTCATTTAAAAATTCCAAATATAAAAAAATTAAAACAAATTTTTTTCCTTCTTTTTTTTCTTTTAAATTTCTTTTTCCACGCGCATAAACACACTTTTTCTATGGTCTTTCAACTTTATTATTTTAAATCGTAGTCGATTTGGATGTAGCTAATTTTTTTTCTCTTTTTTTCCTTATTAATATTCATTTGATGTGTCTGTCTATTGCAGTCATTTGAGACAAGATTTTTTTTCACCAAATATTTGCATTGGTGACTGCATTGTTCTGCTGTTGTCTCAAATCGCATTTTTCTATTTCTGTGTGTAATTTTAGAATTGTGCAGTGTGTGTGATGTGTGTTGATGCTAGACATATATATGAATGCATTTTTGTGTGCATTTCTATTTGACTTTCGATTGTTATGCCATTTATGTTGCTGCTGCTGTTGTGTGTTTTCTGCCACTGCCGTTGAATGAACGTGAAATTGATTTTTCATTATTGGAATTTTTTATTTTATGATTTTCGTTGTCGTCGAAATGAGTTTGTTTACATCCTTCAATATTTGACAACCTGTGACAAAAAAAATATTAGAAAAAAGTTGTTGTAAAATTTTTAGAAATGAAACGCATTTTTGGAGATTTTTGAATGTTAGATGATGAGCAATATAAATTCTTCAATGTACACTTTTTAAATTGAAATTTTAAAATTTTAACGGTCGTTTGAAATTTAAATTTTTAGGTAGAATAAAATTTTGCAGATGACAAACATTTTCTGCAAATGTCTAATTTGGAAGGAAATTTTGTCGAAATGTTCAAATAGATAATATTTTCAAGTGTTAAGAACTCTCAATTTTTGTATTTCTTTACGTTTTTTTTTTAATTTTTCGTTAAAAATATACGAAATTTGCAAAATTATTATTATTATTATTGTTTTATTAGTTTCTCTTGTTCAAAAGAATTAAATTTCAAAGTTTTTTGTAGGATTTCGTAGAAAAATTCAGAATTTTAAAATCTTTTGTAGGCTTTCGTAGAAAATCGCAGTGAAACGCATCAAAAACTAGAAATTTGTTCAAAAAAGTTCTTTCTCTTTAAATATTTTTACAAATTTTATCAAGAAAAATCAAGAGTTTTTCAAACATTTTCCTGTTTTTACTAAGTTGTAATAAAATAAAATTCAAAATTCAAATTTCGAATTTTTTCTTCAACATTTTTCAAAAAATTTACAATCAAATCAGCCAAAACAAATTTTCCATTCAATACTCTATTAAAAATGGCAAAAAAATGCAATCAACGCGAGAAATCTTTTGGGGTTTCTATCGACAATATTTGCAATCAGTTTTCGCTTGTATGCACAATTCTCTCTCGATGAATTTGAAATGCACTTGCAAGAGAGTCACAGCCGCAATATTTATTTACACGCGAATTCGAAAAAGAATTCTTTTAACTTGCTCACGTAATTGGATTGCAAAAACTGCACAATTTGTATTTGAAAGTTGATTATTGTGTTGTTTCTACTTACACATCAAAAAATTTCATTAAGTCTAAAAAATTTTTTATTCCTATCAATTAACTTTTAAAATTTCACTAAAAAGTTAATTGAAAATTTTCACAAAAATTTTTCTTTAATATTTTCACTATTGAAGTTGAAGACAAGAAATGTTAAAGTTTCATTTTTTGTCAATCACTATAAAATTCACTGTTAACTATTTATATCAAAAGAAGTGCACAAATGGCACTTTCTTAGGATAATGATTTTCATTACCACAGACCAATGAATATTTTTTGATGTTGAAGGTTGGAAGAATTTAATCAAACTGATTTTAATTTTCAAATCGCGTAAATCACGAAAGCGAAAATTTGCGAGAAGGTAGCATCATGAACTTCCGAATAGATCCGGTTTTACCAGCTTCCCTTCGATTCAGCATCCTGACATTCAAAAAAATTGCAGTGGAAGCACCTGGATAAAAAAATAACATGTTTGGTCAACTGGTCCAGTTTTCAAGATTTATCTTTTTAGTATTTAGAGTGTAACGGAAATATGCAGATGTTAAAGGGATGCGGGACATTCATCTGTCTCGCTCTCACTAGCATTAAACAAGTTTTTCTCGTTTCAAATAAGAAATTTTCTAGAGCATCGCTAATTAATATCGTTGTGCATGAAGCAGCTGAAATTCACGAAGCAATTCATCATGCTATCGAGAGGAGGGAAAAGAAAAAATTTTCTTAGGCGTTTCTAGAAATGAAAAAAATTTCATAAATGTGTGATTAAGGAAGTCTTTGAAAAATTGTGCCAACAAACCCTTATTTTTTTAAAAAATATGTGAAACCAAATGGTAAAAAGAAATAAATTTTACAGACATGGAAACCGGTTTTCATTTTGAAATTGCTTCATTTCTTAATGCCAATGACTGTTACAGGGGTTATCGTAACAAACTGTCTTTCTCCCTCTTTTATTTTGATTTCAATAAATTTTAAATTGTAAGTGTTTTCTTCTTCATTCCTTCATGATGCTATATTTTTGATTGTGTTTGTAATGAGGGATTTTAATAAGATTTTTTTTTGTAGTTTGACAATCTAAATTTAAAATAAATTTCATGAAATTTATTTTGACCTTAAATGATTATTAAAAATTTCTCTTTATTTGTATGAAAATAAATTTATGCAATTTTAAAATGATCAATTAGAAGAAATTTTTGAATGTTCATAAATTAAACATTATTTTCCACCCATCGCGGTTTTCAGGTCATAACTTCGGCAAGGAGTGACCAGTCAACATGCGGTTTTTGAATTAGATCAATATTCTTAGTCTACAATTTTCATCAGAAGATACCAAAAGTCAATTATGCTTTCATCACAAGAAAAATGGAAAAAAAACTTATTTTTTTAGAATACGAGAACGTTCGCTTATATCGCCGAAGTAAAAAGGAAAAAAAAATTATAAACTACGAAGTAAATCAAGATTGACATTTCAGAATAATTTTATTTACTTTTTCTTTAATTTAACTTATGATCAAGGCCAGAAAAATCTTTGATTTTTCAATTTAAATTTATGTTCTGATATTTTTAAGCAGAATCATAAAAGTAACATTTCGTATAAAAATTAGAAATATTTATCATTAGTATGAAAATTGATATCTTCTTCGTCAACCCTGTGCTTTCCTTTGGTCTTAAGAAATTAAGGCCATTCTCTACGAATTTTCATAAATTTTTTGTTAAATTATTTTTCAACATTCAATCGCCATTTCATAAAGAATTTAGCTCGAAACTATTTCTCAAGCAGATTCACATACATGAGCAACTTTCTTTTACTTCTTCTCTCTGTATATTGGCTTTAGCTTCTATTTAATAATTTATATAACCAAAAATTCTTTCTTCTTTTCCCCTTAATTTTTCATAAAGACTCTTTCCATGTTCATAAGCCATTTCTAAGCCTTTTTTCCTCAATATACGATACAACATATCCAATAAGCTTTAGAAATTAAATTTTTCGGAAAGTTTCTGGCAACAATGAGGCCTCTCCTCCATTATATGTGCCTCTCAATGTATTTGTATAAAAATGGCAAAGTTTTAGCTTTTTTGAGAAAA
>JACWBX010002330.1:0-29666 GCA_014622435.1 Polypedilum pembai | reverse complement strand
CTTAACTCCAGAGCCAACTAAAAATCTGGAGCCTATCTTGCCATTATGGAGTACGCTAACTCCGGCATTTGAGTAGAGATTTCGGACAATCTCAATAATTTTGTCAGGGATGCCGTACCTGGATAAAATTCGCCACATTGCGGGCTGATGCAGCCGGTCGAAAGCACATTTGAAGTCAATGAAGAGCATATGCAAAGGAGTGTTGAGCTCTTTGCATTGTTCAACAATGATTCTCAGTGTATTGATTTGGTCTACACAAGATCTTCCCCGACGAAAGCCAGCTTGTTCTTTGCGTAGACTAGTTTCGATTGCAGGCGTGATTCTATTCAGTACAATTCGTGCAACTAGTTTGTTGATGGTGTTTTGCAACGCAATACCTCTCCAGTTACTGCAAAGGCTGAGATCCCCTTTTTTGGGCAGTTTAATGAGCAGAGCATCCTTCCAGCTATCAGGAAATATAACTTTGAATTTGGTTAAACTATTAGAATTTATATTCCGAGAAGCATTTGGAAACTTGCTTTAATTTGATAGACTCTCAGAAATTCTGATTGTTGTCATCAATTAAAAAGCTGACAATTAAACATGAAGTTTTGAAATTCGACTTTGTTTTAACACAAATGTATCTAAGTTTAAGCTTCTGTTTGTAAAACGAATTTGATAATTTTATAATTTGTAACAAACATTGATCTGTGGCGCCAAAAATGCGCTAAAGTACACTGATCCGTAAATGGAGTACTTTCACCAATTTTCTTTATGAAAATGGGGCAAAAATTTAGATCTTTTGCCCTTTTTGACGCAGTGTTCATCCCCTCGAGAAATTCTTTCTTTTCATAAAGTTCATCTTTACATGTTTCGCTTTTATTTTCATTCGAAAATCGCGGTTTGTCTCTTTTCATCTTTCATTCTCTGCAGTTCCCACGATCAGTCGTTTAGTCGCAGAAAATGTGTGTGTATGTGTTTCGTAGTAATGAGAATATTGATTGTTAGTAGTTACGTACATGAAATTGTAATTTAAACTACACTTTACTTTTCAAATTCTACTTAATTAAATTTAACCAAATTTACTCGATAAATTGTTTCCCTTTTTCACAATCCTTTCTTCTGTTGTTGCGCGTTGATGATCTCCTACATGATGATGTTGAGTAGCAAGATGATGTGTACTTTATGAAATGAAACATGATATATAAATCATTTTGATTGTTTGCAATTGATCAACGAACGAAGTACGAATGAGAAGTAGAAGAAAGGGATGAATATAGTAATTTATAAGGCAAGATTTATGTTCATGAAGATCTCAATGAAAATATTCTTTGTTTGCCGCAATTGATTAATAATTTTGAATCGTAAACATTCCATCACAACGTTTTTAACATATTTAGAGCTCTTTTGGGAAATACACGACTAAACGTTTTGCGTTTTTAAGAGTTTTACTGTACTGAAGTGAACGTCGTAAAAGAATTTTTTTTCCTAAATTCAGAAGCTACCTAGACCGGCTACCGGCAACGACTTACAATCAAGTTATGTTTGCTTCAATCGGTTTACGCACATCACACAATAAAACCTGTATTTTTATTATAACGTTTTATTTGTCATCCAAATGGAATTGATGTATTTTGAAGCATTTAATTAGAATCACACTAGTACGAAGCAAACTAATAAAGTTTGATTAAAACATAGCAAAAATTCCACGTCTGTGAATAATGTTTCATTATTATTCAATTTTGGTGCTTCTCATCGCATTGAAACCTCAAAACATCAACCATTGACTTTTTTCGCTCTTTTGTTTCACATCATCATCATGTGCTTTTTCGCTCGATACCTTTTTGAAGACGCGAGAGAAAGAGTTGAGTGAGTGAATAAGAAAGGCACATACATATATTGAGGTATACACACAATAAATATTTATATGAAATGAAAACCACGGAGACTGTAAACGGCCATTGACTCATTGACTTGTTATTGCCTTTTATATATATAGCATTATTTCTCATGTTCCTTAGAAACCATGCCTCGATGCTTTTTTCTCTCGCATTCGGTCTCCCTTTTTATGCTGCTTTGCTTATTTTTTGTGTTTTGTGAAAATAAATAAATCTTTCAATATACATTTTTTTTTCTCAGCAAGCGACGCGATGTTGTTGTAGAATCTTTTACTTATTGGAAAAGAGAAAAAAAAAAAAAAACAATGAAATGGTTTTGTTTTCTTATGCGACTTTACCAGTCAATCTCATAAAAATCGAAATATAAAACGCATGCCGCTCACTCATTCTCTCTCTTTTCCTCTTTTTGGAAAATGAATGCGATGACATTTATGTGCAAAATCACATAAAATATAATAAGATTGAATGAAGCAGTTTTTAAGATTTTCTTAATTGCTTTTCTCTGAAATGTTATTTGGATGAAGGAAGGATATATAAATTTTAAGGCTATAATAATTAAACTTTATATGATATACATATTTGCTTTTATTGAAAATTAACAAAAATATTTTTTAAACTCAGTATTACAATTCCAAATGAACATATTTCAATCGATCACTAATGAAAAAAAAAATCAAAGTCAAGAAGTCCCTTCGAACTATCAATTTAACGAAAAAGCTATAATCATATTTTATATTCAGCTTAAGAATGATACTTTCCATATACATAGGCTTAAACGAGCGAACGAGCATGTGAGTCAGTAGCAAGAATGAAGGCAAAACGAGGGCCAACAATGAGCTCTTAAATACACAGTAGTTCGAAATAGTTAAGGAACGACATCATTATCTCGACGAATACATCGAATAAAGCGTACAAAGAGAAAAGAAAGAGAGCAAGCATACCATAGCATAGAGAAAGAGGCAGGTTTTTCTAAGAAATCATCGCAGCCGAAGCAGAGTTGGCATATCGACTGTAGAACAAAAATTAAGATTCTTGAACTTCAAGAAAATATACTCAATTATTCGTTCAGGAACGACTTTACTCATAATTTTTATTGCTTTTCTTTTCTGTTTGAAGCTTAAATCATAAATTAGAGCTTCTCAAAATCCCAATCCCGAATCCGATTTTTCAAAAATAAATACGAACATTTAAAATACTACATAAAAAAAAGTGATGATGATGATGAATTCCTGTTACTCCACTGTGAAGCGTAGGGCGTTGTATGTGACTCCAATTTGAAGCGTATTTCGTCACAAAACATGTCAGTCATCATTCCGACGATACGATTAATGAAAACAGGGGATGAGCCTGACGTTCTCGTACTATTCATCGGTAATTCTGTAAAATTCGACTGCTTAAAATGCAAATTTTCATTATTTTTAAAGTTACTTCAAACTTCTACTTTCTACCATTTAAGTATACAATGCCGGCGGGCGCAACTCTGAACCGAAAGGCATTTAACTTGAGCATTATTAAGAGATTTTTCATTTTTTTAAGTAACAAATATATATTCATATGTGTGCGTCTATATTTAATGTATTCAAATGCAATCGATGCCATACACATATTTTATTCCAGCAAATGATCATGAAGGAATTAAGTAGCAGCGCAAGAGTAGAAAAAAACCTGTTTGACAACTTAGACTCAGAAGACACTATGTGTGTGTGAAAGAGAGGAATATTGGTGGCTTATACAAGTAAATTTTGAAGCATTCCTTTTTCTCTTTGAACTTCATAATTCTGTTAAAATTGCATTACGCTCTTTCTCACACTTCCAGTGCTTAACAAAATATTTCCAGCAAGACTAATACATTCATATTTGTGACTATGTATGCTTCATATTGAAACAATTGAGCAAACAACGAGAGTGTACAAACACGATTATGACACATACAATCGTAAAATACTTTTTTGCTGTTCTTTTCTTAAACTGCTCACGTTTATTTTTTTCTGTTATTTAGTTTCCATCGGGTCTCTTTCGAGCGTAAACGTGCATAAAAATCACTTAAGGCAGCAATGCATCTGAATGTATAAAGAGCATAGCTAAGCCACTTTCCTTTGTCTCTAAAATCCATTTTATTGTCACAATCACAGAAAAAGAGAGAAAATAATTTTTCTGCGCATAAGTTATTTAAATAAGTTCAAACAAAGACTCACAAGGTGAGAACGAATATCAAGCAGATAAAATTAAATAAAATGAATGAAAATTGAGTGATGAAAAATAAAATTTATTTAGTGCAATGAATTAAAAAGAAGCATCTCATTTTGAAAAATAATTTAAAGAAAAAAACCAGTGAACCAAAATGAGAGAGCAAGAGAGTTTAATCGGCAGTGAAAAAGAAAAAGAGCAAGAGAAATGAAGTTTGAAAGTAAAAAGACAAGAGGAAAAAATTATTTTCATATGTGAAGCAAAGATCTCTTCAAAATGCTTATCGCAGCAACATCTACTTAAAAGAATTAATGAGAAAGAGTAAAAGAGAATAAAATAAATAATGAAGCTAAATGTAGTCGATGCCATTTTTAAGAAATTGATATTCTTTTATGAATGAAATGAATGTGATGTTGAAAAATTGAATGAAAAATGGCGACAACATGTTGAATTTTGGTACCTGGAGAATATGCATGCTCCAGGCTTGTTTGTGAGTCACTGAATGAAGAAAGGAAATCACATTGTCTAAATGAGTTCGCATGAATTATGATTCATTCATTCATCATTCTTTTTATTTTTTTGTTCGTTACTATTTAATTCTAATTTCTACAATAAAAAATCTACATCAACGTACGATTAAAATTTCATTTCATGATGGTTCCTTTTTAGACGTTTATGTTGTATGTTGTGAGGGGTAAAATTTATTCTCAACTGCACACAATGAAAAAAAACAACACATAAACGACAACATAAGTAAAAAAAGAAGAAGCAAAATTTTAAACAGCATTTTACTAAAAAGTTCAGTACATATGTGCATGTTGCGAACGTGTTTTAGTTCATTTTCAATAATTTTTTTTCTATCTTTCTTTCCCATTTGCTTTTTTGATGATAGTAAGCAGTCATAAGAAGGAAATGAAATAATTTGGCGCCATCACCGAAGAATATTTTCGTAAAATTTTGAAATAATAACTTCCGAACAAACTGCCAGTTTGCCTCCATTTATCATTCATCATATGTCACAATTAATTTATGCAAATTTCACTTTGTGCAAAGGCACATGCAGGTCATTAAATTATAGTAGTTCTAATGTTTTAATGTGTCTATGGTAATTATCATAGTTAGTGATGCAATAACTAGATTCGTATATTGTGTGTCTGTTCATGAAATTAATACAAACATTTAATAGTGTATCTTATGAAAATATTTCGTCATATGTGAAATTTCAAGTTTAATTTTAAAAATTGTTATTAAAACAGAATACGCATCATGCAGAATAGATTAAAAAATTTACATAAATACATCCGTCGACGACAGTATATAATATCTTCAAGTAGGTCTCATCTAACTGTTAATTTTTCAAAACTCATAGTTCAAGATGATGATTATTATTGAACATGTTAAAAGAGAGGCAAAAAGATGAAAACAGAAAGAGCGAGTGAGAGAAAGAGAAAGATTCATTTTTACACCATTTAAAAGTGCTCAAATTTTGGTCCATAAAATGGAATAGCACACAAAAGAATTTTTCTCTTATACAAAATATTTTTTGGAAATCTTGAGAAGTGAAGATGACTCAAAGAAAGGAAAGAAATATAACGTGTATGTTAAGTGAGTACTAAAGAAAAGAAGACGTGCGTTGTTGCCAGTTTTTGTGTTAAACATTTTATGTATGCAAAAGATTAGGAGGCATATTTATGGGCTTTTCTTATCATTCTCCTTCACTCTCTCATTCTCTCAAATTTCTTGAACTGTGTGCGATGCAGCAAAACAGGCACAAATTGACGTCTCATTCTGATGAATAATTTTTCTTTTCTTATGAATTTTCAATCAACTACATGCAACACTGTCCATCTTAACAAGATTCAGCATATTGTGTAAATTTTTCCTTTCTGTCTTTACTTTTTTTTAGTGTATTTTCTACAATTCATACATAAATTTCCATTGTTTACTCTTACTCTTTTCATAATCGTTATCTTATTTTTTTATTCATTCCGTTGTTTTTCATAGATGCCCGAACATTAAAACAAAATTCAATAAAAATGTTTTTGAAGCATCTTTAGCATACATACAATACCATGACAATATGGTCATAAATTTTAATGGACTTTGATTATTAATCATTGAATTTCGTTGTTATTGCCACCACAATAATCTTTTGTTTTTCTTTTCTGTTCTGTTGATATTTGTCAACATCTTAGTCTTTTATGTTAAAAAAAGTAAACAAGAATTTGCAAAAATTATATATTCTATTCAAATATTTCTGAAAAATTCAATTAAAGTTCACTTTTTGCTTATCATGTTCATGAACACATTTACATTTCAAGCCTTATCAAAAGAGTGTTATCATATTTAAATATATTTTGTATTATATAATATTTAATCCACGCTCCTTTGCATGCTCTTGCTTTGAGGTTTTATTATATGATGTATAAAAATTCTCAAATACGTTGAAAAAATTTTAGTTGTTTGCAAATCTCCATAAAAAAAGTCATTCATTTAAAAAAACGTATAGAACTTCATTCTACGAAAATGTTGTAATCTTTATAGTTGTCATTATATTTTATTATTTTAAAATAATATTTTTACAACAGTTCATAAATTGAAATAAATGACAAAAAATTTATTACGATGAGAAAACGAAGTTTATTAATCAATACCTAAATTCTTTGATTGTGAATTTCTTAAAAATCATAATTATTTTCTAGCATGAAAATATAATCGAGCAGTAGCAACAACGACTCAATAGTTGCCTCAAGATAGAAAGAACAATTTTAGAGTTGTCTGTATAATTTTTCATAATTTCCATACATGCAACACATTTCCATGAACTGCCGACTAAAAACTTTACTTATGAAATGAGATCTCTAACATGTTGAAATAAGAAAATGTCAGTAGAAAGAGTTGTCAATGTGATAGAGCGAGAAAGATTTCTACTTTAAATATTTATCCACAAATATTTTCTCTCACTTGCTCGCTCGTACATTTAAAAATTCTTGTTTCTGTTTAATGAGTATTCATATCGCAACATTGTGCAGTAATGACAATTTGTCACCTACTCTTAATGACTCAATATAAATTTGATCCGCTTTTATCATACATACAAAAAAAACATACTAAATTGAGACATTTGACAACAAAGAAGTTAATGTTTAACATTTGCATATGAGTAATATTAGTAAGGAAGTATGTGGGCAGTCTCATTCTTATCATTAATTTAGTTTTATTCGCACGCTACAAACCTCGTTTTACTGTATTGTAACATCGAATTATGGACTTTTTTAAAATCACATTAAAACGTTCATAGCTTTTTATAGAAAGCCGCTAGAGCAAAACTGTAAAAGGCAAAAATGTTCAAAAATACTCTAGCTTTCTAATGGTATAAGCAGTTTGAGCAAAGCATTTCTGGTTATGCCAATAATCATTGATTTTATAAATCACTCACTTTAAAAAATTTTGAAAATCGCCATTTTTCGACTTTTTTGGCTGGTAACTTTTGAATTATTTAAGCAACCTTTTTGAAACTTTGCTAGATTAAAGACATAAATAGCATTGATCACTGACCAAAGTTTCAGATTTTTTGAGTCATTCGTTTTTGAGCAGCATTGCTTTGAATAAAGGCATATTCATGACTTTTTCTAAGAGCAATTTCTCATAAAAGGCTCATGGAATCTTCTTGAAACTTACTGGACTATTAGATATAAGGATACGCTTTATTTTAACATCAAAAGTTTGGAGTTTCATTGAGAATTACTAGGTATACAACAACAAAATCCAATATGGAGGTCAATCTTTGACTAAATTTTTATGTTTTATACAATTTATAATTAAAACAGCAAGAGTTGCATTCTTTCCTAAGTGGAAATATATTCTTGGAGTTATTAGTGACTTTTAATAACAAACCGCATAGCTCTAGCTCTAGCAAAGTTTCAAAAAGGTTGCTTAAAAAATTCAAAAGTTACAAGCCAAAAAAGTCGAAAAATGGCGATTTTCAATTTTTTTTAAAGTGAGTGATTTATAAAATCAATAATTATTGGCATAACCAGAAATGCTTTGCTCAAACTGCTTATACCATTAGAAAGCTAGAGTATTTTTGAACATTTTTGCCTTTTACAGTTTTGCTCTAGCGACTTTCTATAAAAAGCTATGAACGTTTGAATGTGATTTTAAAAAAGTCCATAATTCGATGTTACAATACAGTAGAGACATCAAACAGTGACTCTTAATATTATTCTTTTTGTTTTCGTTGTGTCCAATTACAATTTGAAAAAAAAGAGACTACACATACAATCTCGAGTGTAAACTTAAGAGTGCAATTTAATTTTCACTATTGCTTGCTATAAATTTTTATTTTATACATTTAATTCGCTCAGCAAGCTGACTATATGAGCATTTGCGCTCTCGTTGTTGTTGTTTCTCATGCAAATTTACATTCACCATACAAAATTGCATACAATTACGTATGCAAATTAATAAACATACCTCGCCCGTGTGTTCCACTTGATTGAGCAACTTTTTAATGCATTGTTGTAATCGCTGATGATTGTTTGTGATAATAGCAAAGTGCTTGCGCTTGGCCGCTGTATGAGATAGTGCCATTCAACGTTGCTCTATGCACTTGAATATTTTGATTAGAAAATTTGTTTATGCAGATGCGACAATGCATTTGTTTGTTTTCATTCTCGCTCTATACATTTAAGTGTCAAGCTTCATTTCTCATGCTCGAGGTCAATTGTCAAAAAATTTATAAATTTTTTCCAAAACATCATTTGACCGCAATTCCGGTTCAATTCAAAAATGGTCATCGGCAGCACAATTTAATTAACTTATACAATCGAAATGAATTTAAGTTGTACTCGAAATAATTAAAATCAGTCGCGCACAGTAGCTTCGATGACAATTGCTACAAAAACACGTGATTTATAGTAGTTTTTGTCACTCTCTACGTTTACAGTATTTTTTATACTGCGGTAGAAATTAATTATAATAATTTATATTTTTCGTTGTAATAATTTTAGATTTACAACATCCCACCATCATTGTGGATAGTCGCATATAACAGAGGAAGATATTAATAAGAGAGTAGCACAAATAATATTTCATCATGTCCGTGTTTGGAATGGTGTCCGCAGTTGCGGGCTTTGTAAAAGTACGATATCTTGTTGACAAAGCAATCATTGATAACACTGTCTTTAGATGCCACTATAGAATTACAAGCGCATTGCTTTTTGTGTCTTGTATTATTGTCACTGCCAATAATTTAATCGGTAAGAAAATTTTTGCGTTCCCGTTTTCATTCTGTGTCATACACGTGCATCTGATTTTAACATTTTTATTCACACAGGCGATCCAATAAATTGCATAAATGATGGAGCAGTGCCGACACATGTAATAAATACGTATTGTTGGATAACATATACGTACACTCTGCCGGGGAGTCACGGAAAATCGACACAGTATGTAGCCAGCTCTGGCTTGGGTAACGAATATGGACAAGAGAAAACATATCATAGTTATTATCAGTGGGTTCCTTTTACATTGTTTTTTCAAGTAAGTTAAATCTTCTATATTAAATTAGAATTCAAGGTTGAACGAATTATAATCATCTATTCATGTCTCTAGGGAATTCTTTTTTACATTCCTCATTGGATTTGGAAGAACTGGGAAGAAGGAAAAATGAGAATGGTTACAGAAGGTCTGCGTGGTGTTTTAACAATGTCACATCAAGAAAGACGTGCTCGTCAAGAACGTCTTGTTCGCTATTTAGTTGATAGCTTGAGAACGCATAACACATATGCATTTGGCTATTTCTTTTGTGAATTTCTCAATGTTTGTAATGTGGTGAGTATAAATATTACAATAAAGTATTTTTGATTCTGATTAATTTTTAATTTTTTTTGCATAGATCATTAATATTATAATGATAGACAAATTTTTGGGTGGTAGCTTCCTTCGATATGGAACAGATGTCATCAGATACTCAAATATGAACCAAGAGAATCGTTCAGATCCAATGATTGAAATTTTTCCACGTATAACAAAATGTACATTCCACAAGTATGGTGCATCCGGCAGCATTCAGAAACATGGTAAGAAAATTTTGACCATCACGAGTCAACTGAATAACTAATTGTTTTTCTTAATACCTTCTAGATTCAATGTGTGTTCTTGCTCTTAACATTCTAAATGAGAAAATTTACATCTTTTTATGGTAAGTCATCGACTCTTGTTCATAAATTCGTTCAAATGACATTGATATATATATACATATTTCTTTTTAGGTTCTGGTTCCTGATCGTTGCTGCTTTGACAATTTTAGCTCTTGTCTACTCAATGGTTATCCTCATGATGCCGACAACACGCGAAACAGTTTTGCGTCGTCGTTTACGTGAAGCTCCGAGTGGCGTAGAACGTCTTATTCGCCGCATTCAAATTGGCGATTTTCTCATACTTCATCTTTTAGGACAAAACATTAATGTTAAATCATATAGTGAAATCTTAACATCATTATTTAATCATTTATGTAACGACACAGACACTCCGTCAGCACCATCGACACTCGAAATGGCACCAATTTATCCCGAAATATCCAAATATTCCAAGGAAAGTGAAACATAAAGTGCAACAAGTGAAAATAATGCAATATTTTTTTTGAGTGCATTAAAAAGACAGCAAATCTCCAACTAAATCTCTTTTAAGGCACTTGCGTTTTGCCACATTTATTACTCCCACCATAGAGAAAAGAAGAAGTATTAATGAAGAAAAAATATGAATTTAGCAAGTGCCGATAACAATTTTTTAATTAAATTTAAAAATTTTCAAAGATCATCAAAAAATCGTTAGTGAAAGAATGAAAATTAAGAAATTTTACATTGTGAGAATTTTTTTTTATATTTTAGTGTATAAGTTATGCGCGATATAATCAAATATATTTCTATTCGATTAACTACCCAAATCTTTCTACGCTCCTCGAAAAAAAATAATAAATTCTTATGCAATGAAAGACTGTTTCGGTGTTAATTCAAAATTTTTGCTATTATTGTGTCGCCAGATAAGAATTCATAATCAAATTTTTTAATCATATAATATGACTTAGTCGAAGAAAAAACAATTTCTTTAATACTTTCTTCTTTTAATGATTTCAAATAATTAGTTATATAAGTCGATGATGATGTGTCTTAGGAGTGATAAATGAAGTTTCATAGTTTATAGAAAAAAAATCTCGCATGAAAACGAAAAACTTTTTTATCTAATATTTTATTGCATAAACCAAGAAATTCTTAAATTTTTTTTTTTTATTTCTCATGTTCAAAAATTAAGACAAATTTTGCCATAATAATTAGATAACAATAAAGTTTGTGCAAAATCTCATATTTTTATGATTTCTCTCACAGAATCTATTTTCTTGCTCATAATTTTATGCCCAAAATGATTTTATTTCTTTTTATAGATAGTTATTTTCGAAAAAAGAATTAAATTTTATAATAAGTTTGAAAATCATGTATAATGAAGAATTCCATTCGACAATTGATCGATGGAAATTTAAAAACAAATCAAGAAGAAAAATTTAAGACAAATGAATAAAAATGTGATTAATTCTAATAAGATGAAATTGAAAAGATCAAACTTGTTTTTACTCACCGATTACCCCAGTCGATCTTTGAAATGACATTCATTTGTAAATCGAGTGTTTGATCTTGTGTGAGTGTCGCACTCAGCAGCTCTGCAAATAATAATGTTATATAATGAGAAGACTTTATTGATTTAATTTTCAGTTTTTTTTTTCAAATCTCTTACCACGACGACTCTCCAGCAATGACAGTATAACTTTACGAAGAGTTGTAAATTTATATGTTTCACGTTCCTATAAAAAATTTAAATTTTTTTACTATTTACCAACAGATACCGCTGAACATTTTAAATAAATTGTTAACGGACATTAGAGAAATTTACTTACCACAAATAGCTTTTTCCATATTTCTGACCATTCTCGTAGCACCTGAGTACATTCAGCTACAACAGGATCTTCTTTTGAAAGATCTTTGAGTTTTATGTAGTTTTTTGGAAACAAACCCACTGATCGTGGTTTTCTTGTGCAACTGCCTCTCCACCAATTTCCATTTTCTTCAAATATTTCCACAAAATCTCCGACGTCAAGAGCAAGACCATGCTTTACTTTTCCATCCCAATTGTGAATTGCTATAATTTTGAGGAAAAATTAAAACATGATGAAATAATGTTGAGTGAGTCAGTATCATCGTGTTGATTGAATAATTTCATTTTCATTCATAAATGTGTGAGGAAACAGATGGCGAGAGAATTTATTAAGACGAAAAAGAATGTTTGTGGTTGGAATATGATGATTTTTTGAAAAAAAAATAATAAAATAAAATAAAAAGTTATGCCTTTAAGTGGGCACTGAAGTGTAGCATTAGGAATGAAGACTTTCTTCAATTATGTTTCAGTAACGATTACTTAAGCACTTTTGGATAATATTTTAATTATCTCTGAACATATACAAAATTTTTCACGTTCACAAAACCATTTTCTCACATTTCTCGACAATATACACTCTATTATTCCTATATATCACATCACTATTTAAACAAAACATATTATCAAATAATTCAGCTAGTTACATCAATTACAAACAAACGAATAGTATTTTTCAAAATTTCTATCAATTTTCTTCTATCCATTAACAAAATGTTTTTCAACAAACAACTGAAGCGTCACAGATACAATCTATATGTGTTGCAACATTAGTGTGCCTATAAATTTTTACATTGTAAACATCTTTAGAGTTCGAATTGTTTTTGTAAGTCTCTTTAACGAGATTTAATCTCACTGAGACATTATCATATTATATTTTGTATCAATCGTTGCAAGACTGAAATGCCGATAGCAGGCTTTTTCTTGCATCAATAAGAGAAACTAATAAAATAATAATAATAATAATAATAATAATAACATTCACTATTTTTTTATTCTAAACTCTTTATATAATTTAAACAGTTATTCAGAAACAGAATTTGAAATCAATATTTTTAAAGATCTTGTATTATCAATCGATAATTCTGTCGGTTAAAATTTGAAAATTTTATTGTGTTGTGCACACCCCTTTTCAGTATTCCGAACATTTTCGAAATTCCTAAATCGCGTTTTCGAAAATAATTTTTGTGAAGAAAATTAATCTATCAAAGTTTCAAAGCGAAATACTATAAAATGAAGTCTGATTCATGAACAAAACAACATCTATTACTGCAAGAAATATTAATTTTCAATTAAACAATAAGAATGAAAATTTTTTCATAATTACTTTTACCAAACTTTTGAAGATTCAAATGATTTCGAAAACTCGTAGTTGCATACCGCTAGACTTTCGGAATTCCTTAACGGTCCGATTGATATAACCAAGATAAAGATGATTTATAAATTATATTTCTGTGTAAAAAAGTAAAAATTTTAGAAAAAATTATAAGGCAGCCAGAAATCGGCAGCCAGGCTGCTGGCTGCCAGCCAACTCTGCTTAAAAGTCTGAAAATTTTTGTAAACTTAAAATTTAAATTTTTCGGGTTTTATTTTCTCATTTATTAATTTCTTCAAAAAAATTTTAAAATTTTAGAATACAGCTTAATGCAAAAAATTTTACGCTTAAAATTTAATAATTATAAAAGTCTTGCTTTTATTGAAAAATTTCTCTATGTGTGATTTAAGTAACAGTAAATCTCTGTTTTTAAGCGTCAACATTTAAGTTTTAATCTGTCAGTTACAATAAAATTGATTTTTTAGCTAATTAGAGATTTCCGAGAGGATAGACACTGAGGCAAAAGGGCAAAATTTTTGCTCCAATTTCATACAAAAAAAGGACAAAAATAAGTTTTTTGCCCCAATGTCCATTTTCTCGGAAATTTCTTTAATAATGAATTTAGAAGAAGAATTTTAAAAAAATTTCTTTTTGTTAATTTAAAATTTAAAGAATGAATTTATTAAAAATTTTAGTAAGATTTCTAGGGTTCAGCAACATGCGTATAAAAAGAAGAAGTATGCAAATGTTTCTTCTTCTTTTTCTGTTCTTTGTATGGAAAAAAGTAAAAATTTCATGCATGTTGCCAAACCCTAAAAAATTCTAATTTTTTAAGCACATGTAACTATCATTTTTCCACTTTTCATGCACTTGACAACTTTTACAATAAAAAAGCAAGCAATGAATATCAAACCGATTATTTCAAGAAATTCAATCATTGTGAACGTTTTTAAGTTTTCTACTGCAACAGCTGATGCTTTTAAGACAATAATTTCGTCTGCTGTTGTTGTTTCCTGTGTTGTTTTTGGTTCTGCTGTAGTTGATTCTGTTGTTGTCTTTAGATCAAATTGTTCAATTTCAAAGTTTGAAATATCAATTGGAATTAACTCAGGATAGCTCAAATTTGTAACTTTCATTGGTGCTGTATAATTGAGACTGTTATTAAAATTTTTGATATTGCAATTAGGTGATAATTCAACGATATTTTGTTTGTACATTCCAGTCGAAGTCATTTGACTGCAGGAAACAGTAATTTTAGTTTTATAAAAGAAAAATTTATGCGGTGATAATTTTAACCAAAAAGGTGAAGGATCATTAATTGATTTACAGTCATATCCTTTATTCTTCATCAAAATATTTTGTTCACATTTATTGAGTTTTTCCTCTTTTGGATAATAAACTACATCATATTGATCATCATATTCATAGACTCGAGTGTAAGTGAGTTTTACCAATTTTGTTTCATTTTTTGGATCAACAATTAATTCAGAATTTACATCAATTTTCGTTCCACAATCGTCAGGAAGGCTGATTATTTTGTAAATTGTAAAATCTTCTTCTCTAACTGGCTGCAAATTATCTTGTAGTATTGCTGATTTTGTCTTTACCAAATATAATTGACCCAATTCTTGAAAAATTTTTGTAGATCTCTAAATGAAATAAAAAATTATTTATTTATAATAAAAGATAGGGCTCGGCATTATGCAGATAAGAAGAATAAATTTCATCTTCTTCTTGTTTTCTTCATATAAAAATGAATGCCGAAACCTAAAAAAATGCAATTTTGCTTGAACTAAAAATATCTTACCCCAACTTCATCAAATTTCATGACAACAAGCTGTTCTCCATTCACACCAATTCTTATTGTTGAAAAAAATAGTAAAATCAACAATGTCTTCATTATTTTTCTACCCTTTCACAAGCAACGCTTTAAAAATTTATTTCTTTATGATTTTTGAACCGATTTGAGTGAGAGCTGACAGAAGAATGATTTTGCAAAAAGTATTAAAAAGTTTTGGCTCACATAAATAAGCAAATGAGAGAGAAAAACATAAAATAAAAATGAAATTGACACTTCCTTTTTATAATTGTTCTCTCTTGCAACATAACACTTTTTTAAATTTGATAAAATGTTGAAAGAGAGAAAATTAAATCAAGTTTTGATTGAATCAAGAAAAATTTTGATTTATTTTTTTGTAAAATTTTAAATAAAATCTGAAAAGATAAAATTTAGGCGAAAAAATTTGAAAGAAGATTACATAAAACTATGAAAAGATCTTTTTTCAAATTGACAAGGGCAATCAACTTTTAATAGCGAAAACAGAATAAACAGAGACCGAAACCGTTTTTTGACTTACTAAAATTCAACTAATTTTCAATTTAATAAAAATAAAATACTAATCGACTAAGTTTTAGTTGAAACTTTTAATCGACTGAAATTTAGCCGAAAATTTTAACCGGTTAAATTTTTGGTTGATTCTCAGTCGATGTTTTTAATCGACTAAAAATAAGTTGAATTTTAGTCGATCATTTTAATAGACTAAAACTTAGTTAGTCGATTTTAACCGTCTAAAAGTTATTTTAGACGATTAAAATAAAATTTCGTCGAATAAATATTTTAATTTTAGTCGATTAAAATTTTCAACTAAAAATCAACTAAAACTTAGTCGATTAATGTTTTATTTTTAATCGACTAAAAAAGGTTGAATTTTAGTAATTCATGACTAAAAAACAAAACGGTTTCGGATTCTGTAGGAATAACCATTGAAATCTAAAAATTTTATATGAAATTAACAAAAATTTTTGTTAGTTTGTTAGAATTTTTTAAAAAAAAGTTCTTTTCGCTTTATGTGAACAACACAGTCAAGTTTAAATCCGCCAACAGCGGACTTTAATAGAAATTTTCTATGTAAAACTCGTCTTAAAATCCGCGGTCTAAGAAAATTTATATGTGAACGGCGGACTGAAACTTGACTGTGAATTGCTCCTTGCTAATTGATTATAAATAAAATTCAAAATTCTTTAAGTTTATAATATGAAAAGTTTAATTGTTTAAAATTTTTATTTTCGATATTCATCATAAAAATATTTCTTACAAAGGCAAAATTGTATGAAAAGAAAGAAGAAACTTGTAACATTTACTCTTTTAGTTTGCCTCTTTTTTGCTTTTCAACATAATTCATTCAAAAGAAATTTCCATATCATTTTTACAAACTTTATCTTTCTTCACCCAAGCTTTATCTTTTTTCTTAAAATATCCATAATATTTAAGATAAATAAAAATGCCTAATATTAAAATCATTCCAAAGAAAAGAACTAACAAATAAGCTATTTTGTTAGAAACTTTTTTCTCACTTTTAATTGCTGTAGTAATAGGAATTAATGTTGGAAAACTGTTGACTGGCAATTTATCAGGTGCCACATAATTTAATCCATTCGCTTGAACTTTACATTTTGGCAAAAGTTCTACAACACACTGCTTGCATGTTTTTATCAATGTAAATTTTCCACATTCCACGTTGATCTTCATGTTGTAAAAGTAAAGTGTGAAATTTGTAATTTTAAGCATTTCATGTTGTTCGGCTTTGACAATTGGACATCCTTTAGCAATTCGATCAATCACAACATTTCTTTCACATGCATTAACTGGAATGATTTTTGTTTTTTCATGAAGGAAAATTTGTGGCAAAATTTCAACTTTCATGTCATCACTGTTTGGAATGCTTATAATAACATATTCAGTCATATTTTGTTCATCAAATAATCCTGGCCAATATCCTTTAAGAGTATTTGTTTTTACCATATAAACTTGAAATGGTTGCTCTGATTTTTGATAAGTTATTGAAATTGTCTAATGATGAGAATGCAATTATATTAAAAACTTATTATTTGAAGAGAAACTTTAATATTCTTACTTCATCATTTATAAATTCAATATTTTCCAACTCTTGTCCATTTGTAAAAGCAATAAATATTGCAATAAACACAAATTTAAAAGAATTTTCCATTTTTTTGAATTCTATTAAAAAACTATTAAAAACTCTTCTCAATGATTGACAAGAACAAAATGAAGAACAAGAATTTTTTGCTTGTACGGTTGAAATAAAAGTACTAAGAGAGTATGAGAGAATTAAAGAGAAACAAAAATTTTCCTTTGTTTTAATCATCTTAAACAAAAAGTTTGTTTGGGTCTCAAATATTGTTTATATTTATCGCGAAACAGAGTAACTTGAGGAGCATAATTTATGAAAATAAATAAAACGGAAATTCCATACGAGACTCACAACTGCAATCTTATTACAGTCTGCAATTTTCTTATCTTACATTTCTAATGAAAATATTATTTATGCTTAAACTTTGAGATTTTATTACTTACTAACAACAAAAGGGCGTTAAAAATTTGTTATTTTAAGAATTATCGATAATTACTTTTTTCCTCTTTCTTTTTTATTGCAGACCTTCATTTCTTTCATCATTTAAATGGATGGAAAATCTTTTACCACTTTTAACAGCACTCGACCACATAAATCGATTGTTATATGACACGGATGTAAAGAATTCCGACCACATGGGATGGCCTGGTATTATTTCAACGAGTCGCGATAATGATACAGATAGAATGACTGTCAATGAAGCGCAATTAATAAGAAAGAATGATTTTGAAAATAGTTTATTAGATGGATGTAAATTTATCATTATTAATGGATGTGTTTATGATGTTAAGGATTTTATGTAAGTATTTTATTTTAAACTTAATCAAAATATCCACGAACAGATTATTTTTATAAAATATCAATGGTGAAAATTTATCACTTAAAACTAGGTTCATTCACTAAAATTCTTATTTATTTTAATTCATTTTACACTTGGACACCCAACAATGGGAGATGTAATTTGGATGGAAAAAACTGGGATGGAAATTTTGAACAAATTTTTTGGCTTCCGAAAAATTAAATTTAAATTTTGTATAGATTAATGTTCGACAAATATTTTGGCCAAAATTTTTAGCTAAAAATTTTTAGTTAAAAAATCTTTTCTATCCCTCACTTACCAAAGCATTTAAAATTCGTACACACTTATTATCTTAGTCTACTGAGTTTGAAATGTTCAATAATAAGTGTTGAGCACTAAAGATTTCAAAATCAGGTGCTTAATGTTTATACATATGGCACTCAAATACTGTGCTGAGCACTGAAATGTTCAAACACTTAGAATTGAATACAAAATTACTCAAACACTTAATTCTGAGCACTAAAATACTCAAATGTGTGTGTTGAGCATCAAAACATATACATATTGCATAGTAATTAGTATCAATTAGCAACTGATAGTCACTGGTAGCTTCAGATATCATTCAACAATATATATTGATAAAAATTGATTTTTTAATCAAAAGTTTTCAGCCAAAAATTTTGGCCAAAATATTTGTCGAACATTAATCTATACAAAATTTAAATTTAACGAATTTTTCGGAACCCAAAAATATTTGGCCAAATTTTTTTGGCTGAAATTTTTTGGCCAAAATTTTTTGATCTTAATTTTAAGGTCAAGAATGGTCTGAAAAAAAATTTCAGCCAAAATATTTTGGCCAAAATTTGTCCAAAATTTCTATCCCAGTTTTTTTCCATCCAAACAACCCTACTCCTCAACAATATTAAAATATTAATTAAATTAGTTCTCTTCCCACTTATATTAATAATATTTTCATTTACGAACACTTACAGATGTGAAAATTCCGAAACTCAATCATTAATTGAGTTAAATATTGGTAAAGACTTGACTAATGAATTAAGTTCATTAGAACATCAAAAGACTTTGGAAGATATAACAGGCAATAACAGTATTTTTATTGGAAAATATGAGACCGACAATTTATCGAAATGCAAAAATTTTGATCAAAGTTATGAAAAACTTTGCTATTTTGAATCTGAAAAAACTTTGGCATGGATTCTGGGTATGAGATCGAATATTTTACAAAAAGCAACATGCTTGCAACCAGCTGAAATAACTTGCAAGAAAATGTTGAATTCGATAATTTTACGTGGTGGATTGCAGACAAATATTGCAAATCCATTTGATGAAGAGAAATTTGAAGCACGCAGCAGTGGCTCAACAGCTGGCAGTACACCAACAACTGATGTTTTTAATATTCTCGGTGATCTTCAACCAATCACACAATTCAGTCCATTACAATTGAGAATTCAATCATTGATTTACGGATTGGCCGAAGGAAAAACTAATGACCCAAATGTGAGCGCCTGGATTTCTCTTTTTGAGAGATATTGCAAAGAAAATAATTTAATTTGGCATCAAGAATATTCAACTGATCATCCAATAATTGATGTTGAAAGACTATTGACTGCTGTGCTTATTCGACATCAAAGTTTAGGCACACTTGTTTTGGCTGTAATCGATCGTGATCTCACAGGATCAATTGGAAAAGTGCCGCAACCGATTACAGAAATTATCAAAATTGTTCACATGATGAAATGGAATTTAATTAAAATTCGTCAACAATTGAATAGAAGCTATAAGGAAGTTTGCACACCAATTCTTGAAAAATGTCGCTTTTTATTGTATGAAGTTAGACCTGCAATAAGTTCTGAACAATCAGGATTGAAAAAACTTTTCCATCATTATAAAGAACCGAGATTTAAGACAATTGTGAAACAAATTATTGAAGAGAATCAAATTAATCGAGAAGATCATGAAATTGAGTCTGCTAAAATTGACGATTTATTAAATGCTTCAATTCAAAGCAATAACAATTCTCTATCAAAAGTAGCTCAATTTGTTAGTGAACATTTTGAACGAAATTTATCAAATGAAAGTTTACACAAAATTGGAAGTTCTGAAGCAATGAACTTTGAAATGATTCCATCAAAAACGCCTTCGAATGAAAATTTGTTAGCTGTTGATACACCAGTTGAAGAATTTTCACCTTTACTAATGTCAAATGCTGAAGAATCAGCACCAGCAGATGGTGAAGTGAAGCCACTCAATACAGATGAATTTGTTAACAATGTAATACTGAAATTGAGTGAGCGGTATAATCAAAATGAAGATGCAAAATTCAAGACAAATGTTAACAATCAAATTATTGATTTTGTCATGCAAGAAAATCTCGATGTTGAAACTTTAAGACGCGCAATGTTTTGTCAAATTCAAAGATATCAAACGAGAAAAGAAGGTTTAAAAATGTTCAATGAATTGCTGTCAATAAACAGTCTTCTTGATGCTGCAAAATATAATATTTACAATGGTTTCTTGAATTCAGCATATGGTGAAGAAAATTCAGAAAATAATGACCATCAATATGATCACATTCTTGAGAATTTGAATCTCATTACAGCTTATCAAAAAGCAGACATTCTTATTGCTCACTCACACATTCTTGAGTGGACAATAAAAGAATTTCAAAAGTATGTAAATCAAGAACCAATTGTTAGTAAACAAAAATGGTCACATGGCGATAAAGATCAAACAAATCTCGGCACTTATGTGTTTTTAAAGAAAGTATCACGTGCTCGATTTCTTCTTATGATATTTGGATTATTATCTAAAAATTATACAGCAAATGAATTAAGTTTATTGATAAATTCTGGTCTACTTGGCACAAGTCTCGGTCTTTTACATCAAACAGGAAGCAGTGACTTGCCACAAAGTAATAAAAATGACAAAGAATTGAGTGTAGTTTATGAAGAAAATATCAAATTGAAACATAATTTTACAAAAGATGGAATGTCTGGCCCTGAATTAGTGAAACAAATGAAAATTGGTACAAGAGTTGCACGTGGTGCTGATTGGAAATGGGGTGAACAAGATGGAAACGGAGAAGGAAGAATCATTAGTGAAGTTGGTGATGATGGGTAAATTTATTAATAATTTTCATATTTATAATTTATTTTTAAAATTTCAATTATAATTTTAGCTGGGTTAGAGTTGAATGGGACACAGGAGCAACAAACTCTTATAGAATGGGAAAAGAAGGACAATATGATCTTAGACTTGCTGATAGTAGTTTCAAAACAATTTCACCAGACAAAGAGAGCGACAAAGAAAATGAACTTTATGAATCTAAGCTGCAACAGAATGATTTTCATCCAACAAAATTACTTAAAAATGCTTGCATAAAACTTCTTCAAATGATATCAACATCAGTTGGAGTTCATGGCGATAAAATGCAAAATGATGCAGTTCGAGTTTTTGTGACAATGTTTTATGCAATTTTATCACAAAAAGGAAATTATTCAATGAATATTGGTCTCGACATGTGGCGAACAATTGCATTTTTAAGAAGTATTTTGAAATCACAAAATATTTCAAAGCACATCACATCAGATTTGTGGATAAAACTTTATTTTGACATGTTAAAATCACCAATACAAAATGAGAAAGATGTTTATAAGAAAGTTCAATGCATAAAACTTCTTCAATCAACTTTAACTCAATGGAATGATTCAGATATTCATAGAATTGAAAATATTGTCAATCAATTGTTTTTACATCTTGGAAATATTTGTATGAATTGTCCTCACGATCAGTCACTGACACAACTTCCTATTGGAATTAAAACAAAAGTTCTCGCTAGTGCTTCTCATTCTGGCACTATAGCTGAAGAGCTTATAACATTGTTAAGGAAGTTACACACATTACCTTTGTGGAATGAAACAATCAATAATTTCATTTCACAAAAGATGTGTGTGGCTGCCGATATGTTTATTGATATGGAACGTGAAAATGGCATTTATGAAGAGAAATTAAATGTTTCTGCTGCATTAAATGTAATTGGTGGCTTTGATCCACGTTTAAGAATTGGAATTGATTTAATTTATGACAGTGTCAAGTGTTCAATATATCGTGTAACACAAAGTGGCACAATTATTCTGAATGTTCACAATTCAAATGAGACAAAAAATATTTCATTTACAAAAGTTGAAAAAGTGATTGAGCAAGGAATTTTTAGTCTCTCTAAACTGTCACTTAATGAAATGCTTTTAAATTCCTGGGCAGTTTTGATGTATGGAATGAATGTTGGAAAAAGTGTAGAATCAATTTCATCTTTTGAAATTTCTTTTTTGAGCAATCAACAAATTCAACTTGCAGCTATAAAAGCAACTCAAGTATTATTCAGACATCAAAGTTTACTGAAAACAATTCTTAAACAACGATCACCAGGAATTTTAAAATATTCATCAGATGATAGCATGTCCGATGACTCAAAGAATCAAAAATCAGATGAGAGTGATGACAAAAAAGACATTTCTTCTGTTCCAATGCCTAAACATGAATTACTTGTTCAAAGCATGTTATCACGAGCAATTCAATCAAGTCCTCTTAAAGCATGCTACACACAAGCTGAAATGGAAATTGCAGCACTTGCTATTTGTCAGACACTTTCAGCTCATTTCAAGAATAACAGCATTCCGGCATCACATGTGAAATTTCAAAATGTTAAACAAGCAACAATGATTCATGGTGTTCCTTTATATAATGAGTCTGTTAGTGAAAGCATTTACAATGCAACAAGTAACTATGCAACATTTGGAAGTGAATCATCGCGAGCTAATCCAGCAACAAAATTGGTTATTCAAATTATGGAAATGGGATTTACGAGAAAAACAGTTGAATTAGCTCTAAAACAGATAAGTAAGTCAAAAGATTTGAATGAAAGTAAAGAATGCTAAATTTTATTTTCTTTTTTTTGTAGCAAATCGTGTCGAAATTCTTCCAACAGCCGAACAAGTTGTACAATGGATAATTGATCATCCAGAATTGATAGTTGATGAGGATTCAAAATGTGTATTGAATAAAATTAACAGTTTTAATGTAGCAAGTGCAATTGATAGCGACAATGACAGCACATGTTCCGAAAATCTCAATTCATCATCAATCAGTCAGCATGATAAGCCGGCAAAATATGCAAAGCGTGATGATTTTAAGAATAGCGATCAATATGCAATTTATGTCAGAAGTCACATTGTTCCAGGCATGATTGTTCGCTGTTGTCGTGATTTTGAAGAAATTAGAGCTGGTGATATTGGAATAGTGTTGAAAATTGAACCTGACGAGCTGCATGATCTCAATGTAAGAGTTGACTTTAAAAACCATGAACGACCTTTTTGGATGTGTTTTGTTCATTTAGAACTGCTTGAGCCACCAGCAGAAGATATTAAATCATTAAATATCACTTATGGATCGCATGTCAAAATAAAACCAACAAGTGGTGTTCCTAGAACTCAAGCTGTTAAAAATCTTGTTGGTATTGTGACAGCAATCAATGGCCTCGAAGTTATTGTTGATTTTCCACAACAAAAATCTTGGTGTGGTCAACTTTATGATCTCGAACTTGTCCATCCTGCATCGACTGAACATGAACTTTATGATATCATTGATGATTGGTCACAATGCTTAAAATCTCTAACAGTTTCTTCAAATGAAAGTTTGGCTAAAAATCTTCTTGAACGCACTACAACATTCTGGCAAAGTGCAAATTCACAAGGTCGACCATGGATCAGACTTGAAATGCGTGAAAATATAATCATTCATTCACTTTCACTTCGAATTGAACCAAATGATTGCTCACATCAGCCAAGCACAATTATTGTAAGAACTGGCGATAGTTTATCTTCATTAAAGGATTTCAATTGGGTTACAATCAGATCTAATGACACTCATGTTGTAATTCTCTCAAATGTTCGTCAATATTTTAATTGGATTGAAATTTACATCAAACAATGCAGAAATAATGGCATTCAGTGTCGTATTCATGATCTTTATATTGTTGGAAAACGAAAACAAACTGATCTCGATGCGATGCTTACAAATGCAGGTTTTATGGCAAATGACAATGACATGAATGAGCCAACATATGCATCAAGTTCAAGTGGCTTTCTTGATGATAAAATTATTAGTAAAGCAAATTCGGGTAGAGATGAAGGAACATCAAGAGTGTATGTTTGGGGTTTGAATGATAAAGAACAGTTGGCTGGCTTGAAAGGATCAAAAGTTAAAATTCCAATGTATTCAGCTATTTTATCTAATCTCAAACCAATTCACATTGCTGGTGGTTCAAAATCTCTTTTCATTGTTTCACAAGATGGAAAACTCTATGCTTGCGGTGAAGGTACAAATGGTCGACTTGGTCTTGGTCACAATAATAATGTTTCAACACCACAACAAGTTCCAGTATTGAGTCAATATATTGTAAAGAAAATTGCAGTTCATTCTGGTGGCAAGCATTGTCTAGCAATCACTCTTGATGGAAAAATTTTCTCATTTGGCGAAGGCGAAGATGGAAAACTCGGGCATGGAAATCGATTAACACTTGAGAAACCAAAATTGATTGAGACATTGAAAACTAAGAGAATTCGAGATGTTGCATGCGGAAGTGCTCATAGTGCAGCAATTACAAGTCAAGGAGAGCTCTATACATGGGGTTTAGGTGAATATGGTCGTTTAGGACATGGCGATAATCAAACACTTTTAAAACCTAAACTCGTTCAAAAGCTTGTTGGTCAGCGTGTTGTACAAGTTGCTTGTGGTTCAAGAGATGCACAGACATTGTGTTTAACAGAAGATGGAACTGTATATTCATGGGGTGATGGTGACTTTGGGAAATTAGGTAGAGGTGGATCAGATGGTTGTAGTGTGCCTCAACCGATTGAAAGATTAAATGGACTTGGAATTATACAAATTGAATGTGGTGCACAGTTCTCACTTGCGTAAGTCTGAAATTTATTTTTATCATCACAAAATCTAATTCAATCAATTTTCACAGATTAACAAAAATAGGCGAAATATGGACATGGGGAAAAGGAGATTATTATCGATTAGGACATGGCTCTGATCAGCATGTAAGAAAACCAACACCAATTCAAGGATTAAGAGGCAAAAAAGTAGTTCATGTTGCTGTTGGTGCACTACATTGCTTGGCAGTAACTGATCAAGGACAAATTTATGCATGGGGCGATAATGATCATGGTCAACAAGGATCAGGCACAACAAGTGTTAATAAAAAGCCAACTTTAGTTGTTGGTCTTGATGGTGTTTTTGTCAATAGAGTAGCATGTGGTAGTTCACATTCAGTCGCTTGGAGTTTACCTGATAATGAACTTGAACATGAGAAAAAAGAAGCAGTGCCATTTGCATTTCCTAAAGATCCTCTTGGTGGTCATAGTTTAGGAATGTATTCAATTGATGATCAAACAACAGCATCACCATCAATTGTGTGCAAAGTAAAGCAGCCAAGAAAATCATTATCCGAAATTATTCTCTCACTTGAAAGTCCAGCAGCACTTCAAGTTGCTTTGTCACATATTCTTAGTGCTATAAAAATCCTTCAAGCACGTTCATGCATTATTGCAGCATTAACAAGTCATGCTCAGATTAAAAATCATCAAACAAGCTTTGATGCTGATAAAATATTGAAAGAAGTGAAATCAGAAGATATAATTGAACAAGATAAACAAGATGTTATTGCACAAACTAATCAACGTGATTTTGTCAACTCACAAATAGCGAGTGGTGGTGGTGAGAGTTTGGCTGATGATTGTGAAATGCCAGCAGAAGCAGAAATATTAAACGATATTGAATATCCGAACAATCCACTTCCAAATACATCAAATAGTCTCTACAGAAGTCTCACAAATTCAATGTCAATGTCAATCTCGAGTGTCAATAATGCAGCTCAAAAAGCATCAAGAATGTCAACAAGTGCAATGTCAGTTATGGCTTGCATTATTAACAGACAAGAAGAAATGATAAATGAAACAAATGTGACAAAATCTACTTTGGATGAATTTTTGAGTTTATTTAGTGAAACTGAATCGAGAAATTTACTTGAACTTCTTAAACTTAGTGTCTGTGGTCGAATACCAGGATCACAAGCTAATGCAGAAACAATTGCAAACACACTGATTGAGTTAGGATTAAATTCATCAACTATTGGAAATATGATTATTGAAACATGCATTTCTGAACTTGAAGATCTCACATCACGTCATTGTTTAGAGAAAGTTCCTAAACCTGTTGTGCAAGAAAGTAGTCATCCTTATGTCGATGACATCACTCTTGTTGGTCATGTGAAAATTCCTGGTGCTGAATATTTGAGAATTGAATTTGATCCACAATGTTCAACTGAAAAAAGAAATGATCCTTTAATAATTATGGACTCATCTGGTCGAGTCATTGCTACACGATCTGGTCGTGAATTTGCACAATGGGCTCAAGAAATTCGAATTCCTGGAGATGAAATGCGTTGGAAATTTACAAGCGATTCATCAGTGAATGGCTGGGGTTTTAGATTTCTTGTTCATGGCATTATGCCTGCTTCATATCTTCAAGAACTCGGCTCAGATAGGAAAATTTTATCGCAACCATCAATTGATCTTGTCATGGTCTTGCTTGACTCAAAACTTTCACCACAAAATCCAAATGTCTTGTTACGATTGATATCTGCTTTGTCACAATGTGCTCAAAAAGGAACTTTGTCAATTAATCAACGCATTTGGTGTCTTAAAAAGATTCATTATTATTTGACAACTTCTAAATATTCTTCACATGCTTCTGATAGTTCTCTATTGGAAATTATTCATCCTTTAATTCCAATGATATTAAAACAATATGAATATGAAGAAGGACAAGTCAGAACTGGTGTACATTTGATGCATTCTGAATATTTCCAATGCATGATTGCACTTGCATGTGATTTAAATGTTGACAACATTTTACCACCAATTGAACAACATAAATGGTCATGGTTTAAGTAAGTTTTTAATTCTAACTTAAAGTAAAATATTAAATTTTTTTATTCTATACCTAGACGTTATTGTGCAGCAGTTCGTGTAGCAAAAGCTCTTATTCGTCGTACTCAATTACCAAAATCATTCTGTATTGAAGTAAGAAAGAAATTGGAAGCAACAGCTGGCAATAATAGCGGTCCTATTAATGCTGTTCAAGCGGACTTGAGTTCATCAATGACATCCTCTTCATCATATTATCAAAGTTCTTCTATGCAAGCTTCTGTGCAACTTGAAAGTGAAATTTGTGAAACATTTGAAAAATCGCCTTATGAAGATCATACACTTTTCACTCAAAATCACGATTCACAATTGCTTCAATGGTTCAATAGACGTCCGGAAGATTGGGCATTTTCATTAGGTGGTGGTGCATCGACTGTAAGTTAAAAAGTTTTCCTTTTTTACTTTCAATATATCCATGAGTTAATTTTAGATTTATGGATGGGGTCATAATCATAGAGGTCAACTTGGTGGTCTTGATGGAAGTCGAATTAAAATTCCAACACCATGTGAAGCTTTAAGCATGTTACGACCAGTTCAAATTGTTGGTGGTGAACAGACTCTTTATGCGGTAAGTCTATAACAAAATAAATGATGCTTTAACAATACTTTTTGTTGCACTGTAGGTAACACATGATGGAAAAGTTTATGCAACTGGTTATGGAGCTGGTGGACGTTTAGGAATAGGAGGAACAGATTCAGTTGCTGTGCCGACATTAATTGAAAGTCTTCAACATGTTTTTATCAAAAAAGTTGCTGTAAATTCAGGCGGAAAACATTGTTTAGCTCTCTCGTCTGATCATGAAGTGTTTAGCTGGGGTGAAGGCGAAGATGGAAAACTTGGTTTGGGAAATAGAGACAGTTATGATAGACCAAAATTAATTGAAGCACTTTCTGGTCTTGGTGTAATTGATATCGCTTGTGGAAGTGCTCATAGTGCAGCTGTAAGTTTTTGAAATTTCTCATTGAATGTACTAAATTATAAATTTTTTAAATTTTAACAGATAACATCTGAAGGTCATGTTCTTACATGGGGCAAAGGTAGATATGGTCGATTAGGTCATGGTGATTCAGAAGATCAATTGAAGCCTAAAGTAGTTGAAGCTCTTCTTGGTTATCGTGCAATTGACATCGCTTGTGGATCTGGTGATGCTCAAACATTATGCATTACTGATGATGACAATGTATGGTCTTGGGGGGATGGCGATTATGGAAAATTAGGAAGAGGAGGATCAGATGGTTGTAAAGTTCCAATGAAAATCGAATCACTTGTTGGTTTAGGTGTGATTAAAGTTGAATGTGGTTCACAATTTTCTGTAGCATTAACTAGAAGTGGATCAGTTTATACTTGGGGTAAAGGTGATTATCATAGATTAGGACATGGAAATAGTGAACATATTAGAAGACCAAAGAAAGTTGCTGCATTGCAAGGCAAAAAAGTTATCTCTATAGCTACTGGATCATTGCATTGTATTGCTGTAAGTTTAAAAATTATTTTAAAACTTAACAAAATATTTAAAATATTTCTCAACAGTGTACAGATACAGGTGAAACATTTTCATGGGGTGATAATGATGAAGGCCAACTTGGTGATGGAACAGTAACTGCAATTCAACGTCCACGATTAGTGAATGCACTTCAAGGAAAACATATTGTACAAGTTGTTTGCGGATCAGCTCATACTCTAGCTATATCAACATGTCCACATTCGACTAATGAAAGAACTTTGCCAGCACCACCAATGGAATATGATTTAGTTCGTGATATTAATCCTGAAGTGCTTCAAAATCGTCTTGTACTTCTTCATCATTTCTCTGAATTAATTTGTCCATGTTTAGCAATGATTCCAAATGATGGTGATTTATCATTGGGTGCATTAAGAGATATTTTAGTCTATAGTATAAAAGAAGCAAATTTAAGAAAAGTTATTCAATGCACAATGGTTCGTGATAAACCGCATGGACCAACAATCGAGCTTAATCGTATACAAGTGAAAAGATCACGATCAAGAACAGGAAATGGTCTCGCTGGTATTGATGGAATGAAATCTGTCTTTGGACAAATGGTACAGAAACTGCCATTGCTAACACAAGAATCACTTTTCTTACCTCATCGCGTTTGGAAAGTGAAATTTGTAGGTGAATCTGTAGACGACTGTGGAGGAGGATTTAGTGAAAGCATAGCAGAAATGTGTGATGAACTTCAAAATGGAAGTGTTCCATTATTAATACAAACACCAAATGGACGAGGTGAAGCTGGTGCTAATCGTGATTGTTTCTTACTCGATCCAACTTTGACTTCAGTTTTGCACATGAACATGTTTAGATTTTTGGGAGTTTTAATTGGAATTGCTATTAGAACTGGCTCGCCATTAAGTCTTTGCTTAGCTGAGCCTGTTTGGAGACAATTGGCAGGTGAAACATTAAGACCTTCAGATTTAACTGAAGTTGATAGAGATTATGTCACCGGTTTATTATGCATTCGTGATATGGATGATGATCC
>JACWBX010002329.1:11444-21478 GCA_014622435.1 Polypedilum pembai | reverse complement strand
TTTATTACACAATCAAGTTTCAGTCCGCCGTTGTGTTTAAACAATGGATTTTACAGGAAAAATCTTTGCTAAAATTTGACGTTACCGTTTTAACTTGTCTGTGTAATACTAAAAATATGATATAAAATTCAAAAATTAACGTTACGTTTTCTGTGACGAAAATGTGCATTAATTTAAATGAAAAGAAATAACACCCAGTCGAGACTTTATGAGTTTATTGCAACTTTCTTTCTGTTTGTTTTAATAGTCTTAAATTTTGATAATTGTCGCTTAGAGAGCAAGTTATTATAGTTTGAATTAGATTATAACTTCTGTCATCTTAAATTGACTATAAAAAGCGAGTACGAGCGCGATTCTAGTTATTTCCACTCTCACCTACTAGACATAAAGGATGATTGTTTTAGAAAGAGTAAAAGTTCTTGCATTGGACTAATAATAAACTTTGTAAGAACACTTAAATAAAATCATCTTATTATTCCATCAAGCTGATATCGATTAAGTCATATTTCAGCTACAAATAACGATAATTATTTATTGCTTTAACTTCAAATTTTTTGATTAATGGAAATATTTTTTAAAAATTTCAAATCTTTTTTAACCGTTAAATTTAAAAATATTTAAAAGTTGTATTTATAAAAAGATTTCACAAAATCGAGTATCTTCACCTTGTTTCTTTGATTTATTCCATTTATAAATAAATAGTTTAATGCGCAAATATAAGATAGAACAAACTTTAATTATTCTGATCTCTTAAGCAATTAAAGCAGAACGAATTGAAAGCAAAAAAAAGAATTCTCAAGAAGTTAAATTTATCATTGCATAGCTTTTTTGCGGATAAAAAAGAGAAATTTTATTTGTATGCAACTCAAAAGCTTATCTGTATAGAGACACCGGTACACCTTAATAATCATGATCATGTTCATGTCCTTGACATTCTGATATTGAAAACAAAAAATATTTTTTGCCGTAAACGAACTTTAGTGTATCCACAAACTTTTCAATATCATTTAAATCACTATGCGAGCAGTGAGGAAGAGATGATTCAATGATGATTATTTATTCATATTTCAAGCACAAGTGAAGACATTCATCAATCATAAAAAAGTTCTATTATCATTTCAAGAAAAAAATGTGATTTAAGAACTTATTCAAACATTGTTGAAATTAAGGAAAATTTGTCGCTTACTTGATATTTCAAGATTATTTACTTCCGTGTATCTTTATTTAATCTTCCTCTTAAATTGTTTTCAATCAATTAATCTTCTTTAAATTGAAGATTTTTAACCTTTTATTGGAAGTTCAAAATTAGTTCAAAAAAGTGTTCTAAAAATTCTAAATTAATTTCAAGGGAAAATAACTTGTGCAAAATGACGCAAAATAGCGCTTTTTTGTGCAAAATGGTGCATAATGACGCAAAATGTAACAAGTTATTTTTCGTTGATGAATTTTCGAAAAATTTAGAACTTGTTCTAAAAATTTTAGAACTTGTACTAAAAATTTTGAAAACATTTATGAGATCAAAACAAAATAAAATATTCTAAATAAGCAAATGTAAACAGTTCAAATTCATTAAAATATTTAATGTTCATATGACATTTCAAAAAATTCTCATACATCATATTTGTTAAAGCATGAACAAAAACAATTCTTCAAAAATTAGCATAAATAAATTTATCGTCTAAAAATTAAAATCTTAACAGGAAGATAATTTTGAAAAATTAATAATGAAATGTGAAATGTTTTCTCGAAATAAAAAACATTCCTTGAACGATATTAAACTGCTGTTAATCTTCAACGACCTTCGAATATTAAAATAGCTTCTTAAAATTTTTTATTCGTTCATTCACATTTGATATAAAAAACACGTAGAGGCAAAGAAACGATATGAGAATTTTTTATTTGTCTACCGAAAATTGATGACAATGTCCATATGAAAATTACAAAACATTTGTAAAAAAATTCCTTGCAAATATCTTCAGTTCAAGGACGAATGAAATTAAATTGAATTTTAATGAAATACTAGGAAAAGAATTTTTTTTTCCTAAATGTTTAGTTTTGTGTTTGGGATGAACAAAAAGTTTTATTGCTCAATTTCAGATATTTTTTCCATTTGATTTGCTTCTGTTTAATGTTCAATATGAAAAATAAATTCAATTCTCTCTTTTGTCAAAATCAGTCATGAAAATAAATTATTCAAGAAATAATTCAGGCATGGACACACATAAAAGAACAACAAAGATCAGTAAAGAGCTAATAAAAGCAACAAGGAGTAAGAAGCTGCTTTTTGTTGCTCATATTTACTGTTTAGTGATCTTTTTTTGCTCCACGTTGCTCCTTGTTGGTCTCATTTGCTTTTTTTGTTCTTTATTGCTCTTTTATTGTATTTGCACGCCAAAATATTGATAATTTAATTTGGATAATTTAAAATCAAAGTATGAAAAAGAGCAGCAAAGAGCAACGTGTTAACTCTGCGTCGGACTAGACGAAGGACGGCGGTCGGACAAAATAAATTTTTAGTCTGTCCACCAGACTCCAGCTGAAAAAAATATTTCTCACTGGTTGCAATTTTATGTTTTATTTTGATTGATTTTCAGAAAAATTTTAAATTTTCATCAATTTTATGTTCATGCTATCAGTCTTTTGCTAATAATTTTGATAGAAATTTTTCTGACCAATCATTTTATGCTTGAATTATTCCTTAAAAATTTTCTAATCTTTAGGTATATCATAGTCTAGGCTACAGTAGCAGAATGAAACGTAAAAATTTTTAAACATTTCATTGTTTACAAACAAAATGGCAAATTTTGAAATTTATAGATTTTATATTCATCGCTTACAGCAATGTGTGTCTACACCTTGAGAAAAATAGAAGGATAAATCGTAATTAAATTCACAAAAAAGGGCGATTTGTACAGAAAATAATTGAATGCCAACTCTTTTTGTATTTTTACTTGACATTGCTTTTTGTGTTTTTCTTTTTTATGAATGAAGACAATAGAAAGAGAGAGAGAAAGAAATATTTCTAGTTAATTTTTTAAAAAAAAACCTCATCATGACTAAAATTGACATTCTTCTTTTTATTTATGTTTAATGGACTCTAAAATATCATTTATAAGTGTGAAATATTTACTTAATGACTCGAAAACCTTTCCAAAATAAAAAAAAAAACTTAAGTTAGTCCATGATATTATTTAAAGTGTCATCATGACAAAAATATAATTTGAGCGCCATTAACTGATTTCAATATTTAGCTACAATTAAGCAGCAAATTATTTGCAAATCCTTGGTAAATTTACAACAAAATAAATAAAAGTCGAATTTCGCTCTCTTTATTTTTTTGCTCTCATTATCACTCTCTCTCGCTTATACAGCTTCCACTTTATAGTAGAATTGACCTCTAAATTTACGAAACGATAACAGCTACAACAAGCTCATTATCACGCATGTTTTTGTTGCAATGTCTGAATAGTTTTCAAAGCCATTTTAAATTATTAATTGTCATTGTTTAGGCTGCATAATTTTACTCTCAGAATAATTAAAATTTGAAATGTGGCTTGCGTTCATCATTTTAATAACATTTGGGATCAATTTTTGTCATTTGAGTTATTCAGAAGATAATAAATACGCGCTGATTAAATTGCAGTGTCATATTGAATCATTTAGCAATGATAGGTGAGTCAAAATAAAGCTTTATCAATTTAGTTTGAATTAAGATTGGATCTTGTTTGCATACTTGACTAGTATTAGTATATTTTTATGCAAGTTGATTGCAAGTTGACTCACTAAAATTTGTCTCTAATTCATTCAAATTTCATTTAATTTGATCAAATTTTCGGTAAATTTATATAAAAATTTTCAATGACTTAGAGACATTTTTGAGTAAGTCAAGTTGCATGCAACTTGCACAAAAAGCAAGTCAAGTAAGCATTCAAGTGCCAAAACCTAGCTTAAATTCATGAAATTTTCATATTTATTTTTGAAAAAGCAAAATAAAATTTCAATTTCTTAACACAGATTTGGCTGTCGTACAGTTGATTTAGCAGCAAATTCAAGGCAAACATTCATTAAATCTATAGAAATTCTATCAATAAAAAATTCCAAATCAAAATCTCGAACAACAGTCAATAACGATGTCAATACATTTTATTCATATAATGCAAACATAACTTTCATACCAAAACATATCGGTGAACATTTTCCAAATTTGAATAATTTTATAATCACTAAAACAGGCCTAAAATTCATTGAATGGAGAGATTTTAAGCACATGGGACATTTGACAATGCTCAAATTGAATGAAAATAAAATTGAAAGAATTTCAAAATGCGCATTTTACTATTTGGAAAATTTAAAATCAATTAATCTCGATGGAAATCGAATTCAAGTTTTACCACCAAAGCTTTTAACCAATTTGCCATTTCTCATAGAATTTTCTGCAAGTGATAACAATATAGAACATTTAAATGCAGACACTTTTACAGAAAATCAAAATTTAGAAACTGTGTTGCTGAGTAAAAACAAAATTGAAGTAATTGAAATTGATTTTCATGGTTGGAATATCAAAATGGTTGATTTTAGGAACAATACGTGCATAAACATGAAATACATCTGCTGTACACATACAATTTTTAAAAACTTCACTGAACACATCAAGACTAACTGTGGTGGACCTGATTTTTGTTGAAATTAATTATTATCAACTCATGATAGCGAAAACAGAGCAACCATTGAAATTTCTGTTAGGTTGTTAAATTTTTTGATCAAGTTTCTTTTACCTTGATTGCATTATGCTCATCAGTGACAATTAGACAATTTTTATGACATCAAATAAAACCGGAATGAAAAATTACAATTTGTGAACATAAAACGCATTACAAAAAACTTGTTTCAGGTTGATTACTTTATGTTGACGGAAGTTTAAAAAGATGCAATTATAAGTCTTGTAATGATGACTTTTCGCAATTTGTGTACGCAATAAAGTAAACTGCTTTCATTTGTTAATCTTTTAAATGGTTATTTAACTAATATGTTGGTTTTTTCAAAAAAAAATTAGAGAATCATTTTTATAATTTATTGCTAATTTTTTCACTTGTTTAAGATGCTCATATGACCTTTTCTTAAAGAGTTTTTTTATTTATTTTAATATGACATCAGTTCTTACTTAGCAACTAATTTTATTGTTTAAAATTAAAATTTTTCATTAAAATTAAGCAAATTTTTGATTGTATTTATTTTGTATCTGCTAAGTTAGCTTTACTTGTTTTTTTCCTTGTTAACTCTTGTAATTTTGTGACAGATATTATAAGAATCATTGCAGAATTTTGCTGTTCCTGGAACTCGAGGCCTATAGCACACTAGGCTGAGCCTCTCGCAACTGTACCATCACAAATATTAACACATTTGATTACTATTTGGCGAATTTCATCTTTATATTATTCCTAGTGTCATCTAATATTGAGATTTTGCTTAGAAATTTACATTGCAAATATAAGAACAATTTCTTTATAATTTAAATGTTAGGAAAGATATAAGTATGAATTTCGCGACATAGCAATCAAGTGTGTAAATATTTGTGATGGCACAGTTGCTAGAGACTCGGTCTAGTGCACTAAAGATCTCGAATTTAATACTTGCTTTGATCAACTCATTAAAAAGCAATTTTTTATGCGATTTTGAATGTTGACGGAAATGTAGACAACAAAAAATATTCTGTTAAAAATTTTTTTACTCTTTAATCAGTGTCTTCGCTTTGAATCCAAAGAAAATCTTTTATGGTAATTTTTCCGTTACATAAAATTTAAATTTTATTTAACGAAAGGAAAATTTTATATTTAACGAAGAATTTTTTGAAAAACAAAAGAAAATTACTTAGATGCAAAAAGACAAAATAAATTCAAAAAAAGCTTCTTTTTTCCCTGAAAATATTATTTTCAAAAATTTCTGTTATTATAAAAGTTTAGAATTCAACATCAAATATTTTAAATTGAAAATCTTTGCATATAAACATTAACGAAAACTCACAACAAAAGCTAAACAAAAAATTCTTTCGTTAGAATTGTTTTCCTTTTACTGAATAATAATAGCTGAATAAATTTTGTTCAGAACGTTTCAATATGAAAAAATGTTTTATTTAAAAATAAACATGTTTCATGTTTCTATAGTTACATGAAAATATTAAAATTTGTTTATTAAACAAATCAACGTTGGCTATGAAAATTATTTTCTAAATCAAGCAAGAAAAAGGCGACAAAAGAAATTTAATAAAAATGCCACGTACAAAACCTACATTGAAGCTTGGTGTTTATGGATCTTTTGACATCAATCCTGAACAAGCAGTGACATCGTACTTTGAATCTAAACAACAAGATGAACTTTATTTGTAAAAATAAATACCTTACACGCAAAAAAGAATTTAATAAATTTCATTTTTTACAGTAAAAAGCCCTCCTGGGATGTTCCGCGTGAAGGTTTACAACATGAAGCAATTGAAAATGAACGTGAATATCTCGAAATGTCATCACAACAGGAGATATTTAAGAGAAAAGCTGCGATTCAGAAAAAGATCAATGAGCGACGAATTGAAGACATGCAACAAGCACAAGAAAAATTGCGTGAAAAATTCATCGAGACGAACACATTTCTAAAAGAATGCTCATATAAATTAGAACGTACTGATGAAGAAATTGCAAAAGAATTAGCGAAGCAGAAAATTTACAAAGAAGAAATCGAAGTCTTTGAAGAAGACAGAAAAAAATTGGCAGCATTTGAAATGAAATTCAAGGAAATTCTCAAAGACTTTCAGATTTATGTCGACGTGTATAATGAAGTACTTGAAAATTCTAATTATGAATCATTTGATGACTTGACAATGCACATCAATTCACTTTGTAATTTTTTTTCTTTTTTCTGTATAATTTTTCACAAGTGGCCCTTTTGTGATTTCTCTTTTCTTTTGTTTTTAGTATTAACACAAATTGAAATTTCTGAGAGAGAACAGCAACTTGTTAAAGGAATTGAAAATGTAAGACAAACAATGATTGAATCAACAGCAAGAGCTGCTCAAAGAATTATTGAACTTAATGATGAACTTGCTGAACTCGAGGTAAGAGAACAAATTTTTTCTAAGCTAGAGTTTGGGACTTGCATGGATACTTGACTTTATTTTTATATAACTTGCATGCAAGTTGACTTATTTTAAAATGTCTCGAATTCATTCAGAAATAATTTGGTCAGAATTTGGCAAATTTATATCAATTTACTAAGTATTGACTGAATTAAATAAAATTTGAATGAGTTAAAAAAAATTTGAGTAAGTCAAGTTGCACAAAAAGCAAGTCAAGTAAGCTTGCAAGTGCCGAATTCTACTCTTAACACTCTCTCGATTTGTCCAAGGGATAAGAACTTCTGAATAACGTTCGCTAAGATGCTCTAAAGTGCTTTGACGTGCGCTAACAAACTCTAAAATGGAAGTTCTTATCCCATGAATTTATCTTTAATCTTCTTGTCATCCTAGAGTCACTATAATCAAGCAAGAACTGAAACATTGAAATGGGAAAATACACTCGCAACAGCAAAAGATTTTATAGCTGGAAATGAGAAGCAGACGATAACACTCGTTGATTCCATTCAACATTTATATCATTTGCTCACTAAACGCAACGATGATAAAGTGAAGCTTAAGAAATTCGATGTGGGTGGGCAGCTGGATTACATACGCGATGAAATTGAAATTCTCGAAGATATTATTAAGCGTGCACATCACAAAATGGAAAAAGAAGGACAAAGTATGCTTGGTGAGGGAAGCAATCGATTTCAAAATGTCGTTGATAAAGGTTCAGATTTGTCAGATTAATTTTTGTCTATAAATAAATCATTGACAAGTTTTTGAGAGAAAAAGTAAAAGAAAGATTATTGGTAATATTTGACGGCATTAAAATTTTCATTTTACTTCATTTAAGTTAAAACACTATCTAAATATATATCTAAATAATTACAATTAAGATTTTGTGAAATCAAATCTTATAATGGAAATTTAATCTTAATATACTTAAGTACACTATTTCAATATTTGAAACTAGTCATTTTAATTGTCAGACCCAATCTCACAAAATTTTTAAGATTTTCACAAAATATACTTAAGCTATTTTTATCAACTTGATAAAAGTCATTTTAGTTGTGAGATTAAGTCTCGTGAAATTTTTAAGTTTTTTGCAAAATATGCTTAGGTATAACAAACTTCTGAATTTTTTAAAAAGTAAATTTAGTTATGAAATCAAGTACGAAGAAATTTTCCCCAAACATAATTTCGACTAAACTTCCTTTTCAGAAAAGCTAAAGCGACAAAAATTGTTCAATAATTGAAATTTAATGAGGTAACATTGAAGTGCAAATTGAACGCTTCAAAAAGCTAGGTGTTAGCCTCAATATAATGCAAGAGAGCATAGGCACATTCATCAACAAATCGCATCAAAAGAGCTCGTAATTTCTCATATATAAACCTTAGCAATGGATGTTAACAAACATGCTTTTGTGATGGCAACAGCAGAATTCCACACATGACTTTTTTTGTGAGTATTCAAAAGCTACTGCTGCTATGCTCTTGCTCTAGTTTCACAAATAGTCAGATTTATTGCACAATACGAACTTGTGCATTTGGAATGTTTGTGATTTTTTGTCGATGCTCAATTTTTTCTCTCTTCTTTGATGAAAACTTAAATGATTGTGCTCAATTGTGTACTTACCACTACTATAAAAAGTATCGACATGCTCTGACTCAACAGTTTGTAAATTGTCTGACTCGGAATCATCATCGTCTCCTCCGCTACTATGATCTTTATGTAATGAATTTTTATTTCGTTGTGGACGAATTTCAGGTGGTAAAATTTCATCAATTGTTGGTGCTGGTCGTGGTTTTCGATCAGGAAAGAATTTTCTTTCAAAAAAATTTGTTAATATTTGCTCTGTTATTCTATTTTGTCTTTGGATTTCTTGATGATCATCTACTGGAAATAAAAACAATTTTTTTGAAAAACTTATTCAACAGGTTTAATGGTTTGATAATAAAAAATAACTTGTAATAAGTAAAACTAATTTTTATTGAAAATGCAACATCACGACTTTCATGATTGATGTAAAAAAAGTGAAATAATATATTATTACTAGTGCTTCGGATCGATTTACTGCTCTCTTTTGCTAAAACATTTATAAACTGCATTCACTAGCGTTAACTGCTAGTCGTTAAAATGATGAACATTGAAACACATAAACACTTAATGCTGAGCACTGAAATACTCAAACACTAAATAATTAGTGTCGAGCACGTAAACATTTAATTCTGAGCACAAAAACACTTCGTTTTGTGGCTAAAACACTTAAACCTGAGCTCTAAAATTTTTAGTTTTAAGCATCAAAACACTCAAAAAATTCGTTTACGATTAAAACACTTAATGTTGAGCACCAAAATAATTAGTGCTGAGCATCGAAACACTTATTTAGTGTTCAGCATCGGAGAACTTAAACACTTAATGTTGAGCATTTAAACACTCAAAATAAATTTTCAAATACACGTTATATAGTAATTAGTATCAATTGGTTGCAACTGATAGCTACAGACATCACTCAACTATATATATTGATTATTGAAAAAGGGATTTAGTCCATTTAAAGTGCTTTCAACTCATTGCTTTAAATGAGATTAAAGAAATTGTAGAAAGTTGAAATTTTTTCTCCCTGCATTGAACAACAAGCAGCAAATAAGCAAAAAAAAAAGAAAGAAAGAAAGAAAGTGAACTGCATTTGTGCAACCTAATATGCCTTAAAGAAATGTTTATTTGGATAAAGAAAAATGCTTTCACATATAAATTTATTTAACAAGTGAGACCGGAGACCGCAAGACAACACAAACACGAAACATTAGATGCACGTGCGTCATGGACTATGAAGAGAGAGAGAGAAAGAGAAAAAGATTTCGAAAAAATTCCAATTTCTCAGCTGATCACGTATTGTCAGCAACACACATTATAACTTTTGTTTGG
>JACWBX010002328.1:4397-14982 GCA_014622435.1 Polypedilum pembai | reverse complement strand
CTTTTTATTTTGTAATTGAAATTTTTTTTTTTCGTCTCTGATGTGTCTCGCTGTCTGCATTAGTATTTATATTGAAATTGTCATTCCCCCGCACTTTATTGAGTTGACATAGAAAATCCATTGTTTTTAGTTATTAAAAATGTTTTTTCATTGAATATTTTATAAGGCGAAAGAGAGAGGAGGTTCAATTACGCAAACAAGTCTGCAAGTTTAATGAACTTTGTTGTCTGTGTACTTATGCTGCTTATGCAGTGATTGACTTTTTCGTTGTTTTAAATTATCAATATATACAGTTGTGCGATGTCTGAAAATAGCAATTGCTACCAACTGACACTAGTTACTATGTAAGATATATTTTAAAATTTATTTTGAATATTTAAGTGCTCAGCACTAAATGTTTTAGTTTTTCAGTGCTCAGCATTAAAACTTTGAGTGTTTTAGTGTTCAACATTATGTGTTTGAATATTTCAATTTCTAAAATGAAAAATTTATTGCTCAGCATCAAGGTTTTGAAATCTTTAATGCTCAGCCTTAGATTTTAAAATATTTGGTGCTTAGCACTAAATGTTTTAGTTTTTCAGTGCTTAGCATTAAAACTTTGAGTGTTTTAGTGTTCACCACTAAGTGTATTTGAATGTTAAGTGCTCAGCATTGAGTGTATAAGTGTTTTAATGCTTAAAACTGAATATTTTGCTACTAAGCACCAAATGTTTTAGTTTTTCAGTGCTTAGCATTAAGAATTTGAAATCTTTAATGCTCAGCTTTAGATTTTGAAATATTTGGTGCTCAGCAATAAGCAATTGAGAGTTTAAGTGTTCAGAACTTATACATTAAGCATTTCAATGCTCAGTAGAGTGTTTGAGCTGTTTTAGTGCTCAATAATAAGCGTTTTAATGCTAAGCCTTAAATTTTGAAATCTTTAGTGCCAACTTTTGTATTTTTTTCAAAGAGGAAAGCTCGAAATGAATGGTATTCTTGAAAAAAGGAAGAGTGGTAGCCTGTAGCGGGCTCAGCAGGTAAAATTGATATTGATAAATGAATCATTATGTGGTTCATTTGTTTGTGTTGATACGATCTGCTTATCGATCAAGTGATGAAAAGCTAAATTGACTATGTGCTTTCCGTGATCTGATTGTTTTGAGTATATATATTAGCGTATTTTTTTCATTTGGATAGCTCATTCCGAGGAGAAGCCTAGAAGAAGAAGAAGATAATAAAAAGTGCCTAAAAAAGGCTATGGATTTTCATTCCCCACTTACAACTGACCTCTCCCCGCCCACTACACTCAGCAATAAGCGATTGGGTGTTTCAATACTTAACACTAAGTGTTTAAATTTGCTAGTGCTCAGCACTTATTTATTTAGTTTTTCAGTGTCAATACAGTGTCTAAGTACTCAGCACTAAATGTTTAAATGTTTTAATGCTCAGAGCTTATTTATTAGGCATTTCAATGCTTAGTACAGTGTTTGAGTGTTTAAGTACTCAAGATTAAATGTTCGAGTGTTTTAATACTCAACACTGAGAAATTTAGTGCACAGCATTAAATGTTTTAGTGCTTCAGTGTTTTAATGTCAAATGTTTACAATTTATAAATGTTTTGACGAAAGAAGACCTACAAAAAGCAGGCCGAATGCTCTAATTTAAAAAAAAAAAATATTCAACCAACATAATTATTGCTTTAATGAAAGCTTCCTATGTCAGAATATTAAAGTGATACACAAAAGGGTGTGTCACAATTAAATATTCAGAATATCGTTAATTATTCCATAGAATGACGCCATAAAGAGCTCCCATGTGACACGCAATTGTGTTTTCCATCAATAACTTTCTTCTCCAGGCTTTCACATGAAAATAAATTATCACGATATACTTACTTTTTTTTTTAAAATTTGTCGCTTTGTCACTTTCATTCTTCATAAGTCATGATCATCATTATAATGACAGCAATAGAAAGAAAAGAAAGCATAGTCAACATATACTCACATATATCGACATTAAATTTCAATTAGTGAGCGGTGTTTTGCGCTTGTGTAGGATTTATTTATTGTCGCAGTACCTAGCAGTTAGTCCCATTTTCCCAAACACATTTTTAATCATCAAAGTGATTTTTTTTGCTTAGTGTTAGCGAGTTTTGGTTTGTATGTGAACACACTTATCTTTTCTTTTTTTATCCTCGTGTGTGTTTGTGATGAAAATAGAAAATTTGTCGATAAGTCCGGAAATCAATCAGTATAGCATCCTTCGCTCTAATCTAAAAAAGCGTACAAAATAAACAACAGAAAGAAAATAAAATTTATTGTATAGTAAATTGAAAAGGGTCCAGACTATGAATGAAATTTATATAGGCAAAAATTGAAGAGTGTTGATGACCGTGAAGATTGTTTAGTAAAAAAAATTTTCTTTTTAAAGAGTCTCATGAGCAATAATTTCATCCCTTCATCATTATAATGCTTTTTCCTTTCTTTCTCAAACCGTATATAGAATAAGATTAATGGCCTTCATCATAAACCGCTTATTCATTCATAAACATACTCACATAAATTTATACAGTCAGCCCAAAAACCCCAGCCATATTGAATTGAACTTTCACATTATATTTTGTCAATTCTCAATGGTCACCTCGATTCAACTCACGCATCTATCACATGAAAAGATCATCAATCATTCTAGTCATTTGCCATTTCTCTTGATGACGAATAAGAGCAGCAGCATGCAGTAGCTACGATGTGTGAAATTTTTTCTCGTCTCATATGCCTACTGCTGCTTGCTGCATGTAAATTTGATTTGATGAAGAAACTGACATTTCCCGGTTGGTCATAGAATAATTAATGAAATACGTTAAAGGCATTAATAAATAATTCTCTAAGCAACATTTACACATTATTAAAGTAATGCTGCTGCTTCTGCTACTGCGTATAAAATGATTTGCGAGACAAGCAATGAAAATTTATTGATATCTTCATTGTGTGTCACCCAATTTCAGATTGTTATCGATTTTTCTCCTCCTCAAGCATCATTCTGTACTATTTTTTTTATGGTCATTCAGTTTAACGGATTGACAATAATAAAATGGATAAAAAAGAGTGTGAATTCACAACTAATTGAGGAGGAGAAGGAATAAAGCAACAATGATTGAATGAATGAAAGGAAATTGAAGAAAGGCAAAATCGTTATGGTCACAAAGTGAACAACCAAGACGGCATTTATAAAAGAAATTTTGTGGGTGTTGAAATTGAACTTTATGTATGTGCTTTTGACACTTTTGTCTTATTATATTTGATTGACAGTTAATGATGGATTGGCATTTTTTCATGTATTTTTTCTCTCTCAATAATAAAGCAATTTTGAATTTAAAAAAGTTTGGCACTTGATATTTTTGTGCAACTTGAATGCTACTTGACTTACTCAAAAATGTCTCTAATTCATTCAAATTTGATTTAATTCTATCCAAATACTTGGTAAATTTAGGAATCATTGAATTTTAAATAAATTTTTAAAAAAATAAATAAAAACTAAATGATTTAGAACCATTTTTGAGTAAGTCAAGTTGCATGCAAGTTTAAATCCACTAACAGTGTTCTTTGACAAAAAATTTGTATGTATAATTAGCCCCTAAATACACTGTCTTTTATATAAGAAAATTTGTATATGAACAGTAGACTGAAACTTGATCATGAACTTGCATGCAAGTTGACTTACACAAAAATGTCTTTAATTCATTCAAATTCAATATTTTTGTTGCCAAAACTTGTGTAATTTATATGAAATTCAAACATTTTTTAATTTACTAAAAGATTTGAGCAAATTAAATAATATTTGAATGATTTAGATAAATTTTAAAGTAAGTCAAGTTGCATGCAAGTTGCACAAAAATCCAGTCAAGTAGAAATACAAGTGCAAAACACTACGCAAGGGGTGAAAACTTTTGATACTTTAAACAGTTTTGAGCGGATTAAATAAAATTTGAATGAATTAGAGAAATTTTTGTGTTAATCAACTTGCATAAAAATATGTCAAGTATGAAAGTCAAGTCAACTTGACGAAAAATATGTCAAGTACTGAATTTTATTATGAATTTTAAAAAAGTTCATTATTAAAAAATTACAATTAAATTTATTCTTACTTTTTTAAGCTTGTAAGAAAGAAAGCAGCAGCACATGAAATTTAAATTAATTTTTATGGTAATTTTTATTACATTTAATTACTTTGTCTGCCTTTTTACCTTTTTCTTTTTCCCTTTTACATTTACTTACTTGCTCGCTTAGGAGAAGATTCACCTTGAGGGATAGAGAGAGAAAAAAAAATTACTACAATTAAGAGCGAAAAATATATAAATACAAATTTTCTATGTTCTTACACTGTGTGTTAATTAAGTGCTGTTATTATCTAAAAATATCAAATGCGCAATTTTCGACTACAGCATAAGGCAGGTAATAATCATTATTATACCATAAGTCAAATCAAATGCACGATTTGTGTCATTTCTCATTTATACTAATAGTTGGTGTAAATGTTTTGTGCTTTATACCTATCTAATGAGATCATTAAAGCTAGCTCAAAAGAAATCGATTGACAAACACAAATCGAGCAGAGGTGACAAATTACTAATGTAGAAAGTAGCCAAAAGCTACTTTAATCACTGATTATTATGTAAATAAAAACAAGAAGCTGAAAAAAGTAGTTAGTTTTTGATTGCAAGTAGCCAATGACTACAGTAAATTTTGGTCAAAGTATCAAAAAGCTACAAAGTAGACTCAACTTTTACAACTCTGCAATCATGACAAATTCAAGGAGAAAGAATTAAGTTTTTTCAAAACTGTTCTTACTGGTATTTGTTCACTCAGTCACAATTTATTATAGAACTTGTATAAAAGCAATATTAATGCGTTATTGTAAAGTTTTCACTCTATTTTAGACGGAATGATTCTTCTTTATATTGCAGATTTGATGGAGCAATTGAGTGCCTCGATAGCCGAGTTATTAGAGCGCTAGTTCTGAAAGTTAGGTTGTTAACGATCCGAATTTGATACTCAGCCTAGACGCTGGCCTAGCAAGCTGATGGTCCTGGGTTTGAATCCCGAGGTGGAAGCCTTGAGGATTCTGGATTTTCAGGTATTTTTCACGCTCAGAACTTACTGCTATCGGATCGCAGTATAAAAGGTAAGGTCCACCGACGAATATTACGAGAACGTCAGGCTCATCCCCTGTCTTCATTAAATCGTATCGTCGGAATGATGAATGACTCGTTGTGTGACGGAACACGCTTCAAATTGAAGCAGTCACAAACAACGCCCTACGCTTCACAGTGGAGTAACAGGAAATCATCATCTTCTTTCAGACATTGGTAAGGTTTTGACAAGGGTTAAGATTTTTTGATACTTCAAATAAAAATTGAAAAATCTAGAAAAATCAAAAATTTGTATAGGAAACATCAAAAAATCAAATTTGATTTTGGGTTTTGATACTTTGTCTGCTCAGCAAAAGTGAAATCAAGTTGATTTTTCGAAATCTAGATGAAAATTTTCAAAAGAAATAGTAAAATGGTCACCATGAAAACAGATAAATTCAGAGTAAAATTTTTGATTCGTCTTCACCAGAGCTTGAAATCGTCGAATGAGTAAGTAAACTCATGAATAAATTTACTTGAATAAAAATATTTGAGTAGCTCGTGAGTAATTTTACTTAAGTAATGTGACGATTTCGGGCTCTGGACTTCACTATTGCAAAATTTAAATTTGTTCAGAGATTGACAGTAAAATAAATCGAGCTAATGGTTGCTCTTAAACGTCTAATAATGGCACTCACAATCAAGTAAAGTTGATAAATTATTGGTACCCAAAGTCTACTGTAATCACTGACTATTTGTAGCTAAAATTAATTTTTTTGGTTACTGACTATTTTAAATAAAAACAAGAAGCCAAAAAAGTAGATTTTGACTACCAAATGGTGCGAACTCTTTCAAAAAAATATCAAAATTGTCAAAATGCAAAAATGTTTGCAAAAATATCAAAAATGCAAAAAAAATTTGATATTTTTCAATGACTACTCAGTTTTGCTTATCAAGAGTTGGCTATAGCAACAAAAAGAGCTAAAAACTAAATTCAATTTTTACAACTCTGCAATCAAATCAAATCAATGGAATTTACTCGATGATGATGGCTGTAATTTATTAGACTGCTAATGCTTAAGGGCCACATTTGGTAAAGAAATAATTAATTATCTATAATGAACCTGTTACACACTTTTATCGAATTTTCAATTTATTAAAACTTTTTCAAAACAGTTGAAGAGAGAGAAAAAAAATCAATTTTATGCTTTCTTGAATCTTGTAAAAAGTAATAAATTATAATGTAATTTATAGGAGCGATAAAGTGTCATTAAAGTGTGTTTTTATATATCAAAGCTACCAATTTTCCGACCTCAAAGAAACCAGAAACTTTTATTTAACTGAAAAAATAGACTTCAAACGTTCTAGCTATTACAATGAATAATTATGTTGCTGAGCAATGACTATATACTGAATAGAAGGAAGGCAAAAAATTTCAGGAGTAGACACACGATTGCTATATCGAGTGAATAACTTGCATATTAGTCTAGTGATGAAAAACTGACTTAATTGTTTGCTTTTCGTTACCTAGATTAATTTTGTATATATGACATGCAGTTTTGTTTTAGAACTCATTCACATTTGATTTCTATTAAATGAAGAAGAAAAAAATCAAGTTTAAGTACATGAAACAGCTTCGAGTATTTATTGTCATTTATCAGCTCTTTTAGCTTTCAGTTTACAACTTCCTGAAAATTCTCTACACAATGATAATCCAAAATTTCCTTCTTTCTTGTTCCAAGTTGCTGAAATTAAGAGTTTTATACTTACATGCAGAGTTGTTTTGGGCGAAAAAAACAGGCCGCCTATGAAAAAGGCAAACAGGTGAAAATTTGAAGTTGCCTAAAAAATTGTTCCTGTGTTTTTCTTCTTTTGTTACCGTCCAAATAGCATGAAAAAAATACTACATTAAAATTGCTTCAATATTTCGAATTTTTAAGCCTCCAAAATTATACTTGAAATGTTATTAAATGCTTAAAAATTTAAAATTTTTTTTAGGACTTGTGATAAAAATATGATTTATATCTTTTCAAAGATTTTGTAAATTTTCCAAGCATTTTGTCCAAAATAAATAAAATCTGAATGAATGAAAAACATTTTAAGTAAGTCAATTTGCATGCAAATTGCACAAAAAATATGTCAAGTAAAGTATACATGCAAATCTCGAAAACTAAAAGAATTAAATTAAAATCCAGACGTAGAAATATAAAAAAGATCAAAATGGAGTAATTGGGAGCAACAAAAAGCTACTCATTGTTCATTTTTCTTCTTTCTTTGTGCGTCCACGCCTGACAAAAAAAAATAATTAAAATAGAATTTTTAGAAGCAAAAAAACTTTTTGTTTTAGTACCAAGACATTATGAATGCCGAGAGTTAAATAGAAAAGTGGATTATGGTGCTTGTAAAATTTCTCCAAGTTTTTTCTTCTTGCTGCGAGCTCTTGATCCATTAAAAAATTTATGATGAAAATTTCAAATGACACTTTTTTTTTATCGTTAAAGCATAAAATGCTTTTTCTCTCTCTTTTCAAACCAAATTAATTTCGTGAGTTTTTAATTATAACTGACTTTTTCATTCGTTCGCTTCCGAAAATGTTTTCATTGCTCTTAAAAAGAAAAAAAAAATAACCTTGAAGTGTTTGCTGCTGCTGCTGTTGAAAACATTCAATGACAAATTTCAATCAATTGGTTTTTTTGGTTTAATCAAAAATAACAATTGAAAAGAATTTTTAATATTAATGAGAGATGAAATTAAAAAACTATTGATCAATTTCTAAATAGCAATTTCTATTAAAATTGCATTGCAAAGCATTAAATTAAGGGAAATTCTACAAAAAAATTTTTACTACAAAAGTCTACTTTTTCGTTTCAAAACGTTAAATAGCTTCCTAAAATTGACATTAAAAAATTTAAAAGAAATTCAAAGGGTGCGAACTTCATCAAAAAATCAAATTTGATTGGATTTTTCAATGATAACTATGATCAATTTTTATTTGAAGTATCAAAAAATCTTACCCCTTGTCAAAACTTTAAAGCTTTTTTATTTATTTTTTTTATCATTACTTTATTTCACCCCAAACTGGCTGAGAGGCCTTATAGCGGGCCACACTCGCTTTACAATAATTTTTTCATATCAAACCATACAATAAATCAGAGTCATATAGCGGACCCTCGCTTGAGCAGTCAAAGTATCTAAACTTTTGAAGGTCTGAAAAAGTGCCGTCATCCGGGATTGAACCCGAATATAATTCGTTTTTTGACTTAAAAGTTTCATGAAACTCTCCATTTATCTTAATTTAAGTTGATCTGAAGCAAGACCTGAGAACTCTTTTATTTTTTATTTTTTTTTTCATTTGTATGGAACGATGGTAATTTTCATACAAATCAAATTTGGTTCAATAAAGCATATTTGGCTTAAAGCACGATAATTTCTGTTTTATTTGAGCTTAATAAAAGGAATAAATCGAAGTTTTTGATTTAAGCTTCGAAAACAAACTGAAATCAAAGAGTTCTCAGGTCTTGATTTGAAGAGTATATTCAAGTAGAAAGAAGAACTATAAAAGATAACCAATAAAGAATAACAAACTTAAGTGCAGAGAAAATGTATTTCAAAATTAATATCAAAACTTCTATTTACTCTACAAAATTTTAAATTTTGTACCTAAGTAACGCTGTTTTCTACTAGAAAAAGTAAAAATAATACATAGAATTGTAAATTAATTACTAGCTTAAAAATTGATGAAAGTCACTTGCCCGGATCAGTTGACTTTAGCGCATTTTTGTCGCCCAGATCAGTGACATTACCGATTACAAAATATAAGAATTAGTTCATGCTATAAGTATATTTTATCAATCAGTATGTTATCAGAGAATACAAATTTTAAATTAAAGCTCTTGAACTCGATCTATTGGGAGAAAAATGATGAGTTGAAGAGAACTCGTAGATAAAAACTTTAATATTATAGTTTTCGATTCGTCCGAATGTTCCATCAATTGTAATTCCAGCACTCATTGTCGACTCGCGTAGAGACTAAAACTTTGTGTCGAATGATAGAATCATGAATGTTTAAAGTGATTGCTGGATTTCAATTTCAAGTCACCAGAAATAATTAAAATCTCCATTATTTCACGTTAGTTACCGATTTCAACTTAAACTAAACAAAATCAATTTAATTCAATAAATTATAACTAAACCTGTTTTCTATTTCTATACAAAAATGTGTTAAAAAATTTGTTGAGTTGAAAATAACGGTCGAGTTGAATTCAAATTGAAAAAGATGCGAAAAAACGTGTCGACGCAAAAAATTTTTGTTTACATTTTTCAATATGGAAATTTTATTTCGTAATTTCCTAATTCCTGCAATCAGTGACAGAAATATAACTAAGCGGCGGGCCAATAACTCGATAGTACGAATCAAATGCAAAAAAACGTAAGTCTTTAGCTATTATAGTTTCCAAGATCTCGCGGAGCCAGCCAGCCGAACAAAGTAAATATATAAGCTGCCTTTTTGTTACCAAAAATGCGCTAAAAACTAGTTACAAAAACGTTTTAAAACCATTTGCCAAGTAGTTTTAGTGATCAATTAAGTCAAATTTTGCAAAAATTAATTTTTAGTTAAATACATGGTTTCTAAGATTTGAGGCTTGACCTAAATTATGCTTTAATAGTTTTGAGATATATATATAATTCAATTTGATGTTGATGAGTTCCTATTGCTCCACTGTGAAGTTAAACTAACTAATAATTCAACTTACTTGAGTGAAAATAAGTAATAAGAAAGAAATTCTAATTTTTTTAGAAAAATCTCATTCAGAGAATTTCCCTTAAACAAAAGCGAATTGTCATTTGTCAAATAAATTATTGAAATTGAATTTTAGATTGAATTTAAAAATTTTCCATTAAAATTAAAATAATTGAAAACTTTGTTAATTGGCAAAATTTCATTCATCAATTTAATCTAATTGTTCTATTTTTAAAAGCTTCACTAATTACTTTCATAATCCTAAATAATACCAAGACACTAACAATTTCTTTATTATAAAGGCGGGAAAGAAAATTCTATGAAATAATAACTTAAAAGAGAATTCAAAACAAAAAAAGATGCAAATTAGCATCAAATTCTATTGTCTCGCTTGCTATCTTTAACAATCTGAATTTCATTTTCTTGCATTTGTTGCTTTGGGGACAATTGAAAACCCCAAATTGAATTTTTCTCTTTTTATCATTGTTTTAATATCAACCACAATGATGATTAAACCGCAAGGCAAATTAATACTTTTTTGTAGGGTTCGAACTTGAACGCATTTACTTGATCAAGTTGCATTCAAGTTGACTTAACTAAAATGTCTCTAATTAATTGAAATTTTATTTATTTTGGTCAAAATTTATATTAAACTTAAATTTACTCAAAAAATTTGATTGAAATAAATAAAATTTGAAATAATTTGAGACATTTTTAGTTAAGTCAACTTGACTGCA